>NQII01005918.1:113016-141551 GCA_002778355.1 Clitarchus hookeri
TCCCAAAGCACAGAGGTCACGTGTTAGGTGCTATTGGCCAACTCCGTGCTCCGCCCCACCCCAGCCCTCGCCAACCTACCGCCACAACGCGCCACGAAACTCAGGCCGGCCAAGTGGCAACTGTGGCTCATTATATGGTAATGAGTGAGTGGGAGGGGTTACAGAATAGATAAGTACGTAGAGGCGAAATTCGTGGCGGTTCCTTTGGTGTGCGCGTATCCATTCGCTGATTGGCTGCATGAGACTCTGATTGGCTACTGCGTTTGGCGAGTACTCTGTGACTCAGTTTATAAGCACCGAGGAGTGAGTGAGTGAAGAGATTTGGGCGGCTCTTAACATCAAGATCTTGAAAGTCGATAAGGGTGAAGTGATGTGAGTATGGAGTAACGCCGAATTGAAAGGGCGGGGGAAACGAGAGATCCCCGAGCAAACCCGCCGACCAGCGGCATCGTCTGGCACGATAGCACCGAGGAGGCGTTAGTTGGTTTTGGCCTTCATCACTAAGGAGATGAAGTCGTCTTTGTAGATTAATGCGGGAAAACTGTGTTCTACCAAAAATCCTTGCTGGTATAGGATCACTTATATTATGGGGCTACATTAAATGTCAAAATACGACCTAGTTCCGCACCTTTTTTAACAGCGCATGTCAAATCCACAAGACGTCAACAAATTGAGATCACTCGGCGAGTATCGCAACGCTACAGAACAGCCAGTTATACAGAATCCGCATTCATCACGAGCTCCAGCCGCACGCTCTAAGGAATTGGCTGACACTGTAGGACTGCTGCACAACGCTGTATTTCCACGGTATCATGCAACCAATCAACTACAGAGTTCGCAACTGTCAAAAGAACTGACACGTAATTAAGCTTCTGCATTCATAAAATTCCGATTTTTCATAGAGTATTCACAATGTATATATATATATATATATATATATATATATATATATATGATTAAATCTGAATATCTGCTGGACCGCAATTAACTCGTTCAAACCGACCTACTATTTGCAGTAGATGCAATGAGTTAGCAACTCAGGGGTTTTTAAAACCGGTGTGGACGAAGAGGATACAACATTAACACCGTGGCATTATTTTATTTACTTTCACTATGCGAAAATGTCAAAGGTAGACATGTGCAGCATCGTCATAGAATATGACAAAATATGTACCGGCGGGCAGAAATATAGGTGAATGTTAGGTACATCAGAAGGACAAGGAAACCCCTTTCTATAATGCATTTGAAATAAAAACAAAACATATAACGAATGACTAAACGTAACACCTCTTTTTATTAGCCATCTTGCTGAATATCTCCTCGTTATGACTACAGTTGTTAAAGGTTATTCAATATATTTAACACTTTATTTATTTTTTGCGAATAGTAAATACTCCAAATTTGTTTTTTTTTGACACATTACATTTTAAAAAATGGTAGCTCAACAGCAATAATGTGTTTGGTTGTAAATCTCACTTAATAAACGAAATATGTACGTTGTTCACAGTTTAAAATCATTTTTAATTGGGTCAAGCCAATAAATATAATGTCTTTATACTCTAAAAACACTTTTTTTTTGCTGCAATTCATAACGTGTTGCCACAAAAATATTTTGAATAAATATGTCAACCACTACAAACAAGAAGTTATTGATATAACTAATTAGCCTACTTTTAAATAATTCCTTAAAAGCTGAGTTGGTAGGAAGGACTTGACTTGATGGAGTATTTGAAATAAAAAAAACCTGCACTGCAAGAAAAATCCGTAGAATTTAATAACGTGTCTAGGAAAACCATATGTACTTGATTTAAGCTTTGACCTGCCTGTCAGAAATAATGACTATAAATAAACTTCTCTGATAAAAAATGCAGATATACAGTTATATATACATATTTTAAGGCTAGCTGGATTTCGCAGAAATAGGCGTAGTTTGCTTAATTACATTCAAAAAGCATTGGAAAACCGAATTAGTAAATTAACAGCAATGAACAAATTACTGTAAAATACATACATGGTCAAAATACGCTCGAAGATGGATGTGTATTACACAGTTATAAAACCTTAATTTGTATAAAAACATATTTTTATATAAATATTTGGAAAGAAACGTTTCCAGAACTAATATATTATTGACATTTATAATAAACAATACCACTGCAGTGAATTTTACTAGGCTCGAGTTATTATTATTCCTCGATTTTAAGTTTTTTTATGTTTGGTAATATCAACAGCTGAGATAAATTCATTCTCTGCACGTCAACACGGGCGCATTCCCCAAAATTTTCATTTGCCGTAAAACAGTGATTACGTAATTTTAGATTTAGTGACATCAAGTAATAACTACAAAAAGAAAAAAACATGTACTGGATCATAGATAATCACTGCAAAGTTTCGTTAATTTAATTGTATTTATAATGTAAAGTTTGATATCAGGTTTTAACTAGCTTTAAGTTGCACATACGACACAACAGTAGCTCTTTTTTGTTGTGATACACAGGAACACAATATTTTTCTGTACAATTAAACTATTACGTAAACGGAAAACACTAGTCTCTTTTTGTACAGTTTTTTTGTTGTTTATTTACCTTATTCGATAAAATAAGTAAATTCCTCGAGATCTGACAAAAACAAAGTGGTGTATTTTAGAAAGCGCAGTAACACGAGACAAAACGCGAAGAGAAAATATGGCTCTGTGACGAGCCTAACGAAAGGTCGTCAGTTGCGGAAGCATTGTTCTAGCTAGGATTTCTATACGAAGCATGTCAGTGACGAGGTGACTGCGTTGCACTTTCTCACTCTCTGCGTACACCTCCATGTTTATCACACTTCACATATGTGCAGGATACTTAACTGCGATTTCGTTGCAACGCTTACGCTAGTCACTTTTTTATTCACTTCGGAGGAACTGCAAAGGCCCAAATGTTTACCGTCCGAAAGACAATGCAAACGGGCACAGAAAGTTTGTTCGTTCTAAGAAGGAACTGAGTATCGAATGACTTATGACGTGTAAGATCACAATGTGATGGAACTTACACGTTACTATATCTTGAAAGTTCAATAATTTTAACAAACAAGTTAATTATACACCATAACAAGTTAAGAACCTCCAGTGGCAAAATCAAATATTAAATACGCAATTTTAGCAATACTGCTGAAGTATGTACTCGAATTTGTGGATATACATTTAACACTTGGCAGCTATAAAATTAGGTACGAAAAAAATTTGGCTAAGTATGATGACTTAAAGACGTCTTTCCCTTCGACATGCTGACGTTTACAGAGTAATTAGCGTTATGTTAAAACAGCGGTGTACGATATTTTACAAAATGCTAAGCTTGTTTGATAAGCCGCTTGTTCTGTAAACACTTTCTGAAATTATAATGCACTTGAGTTTTATAGGCATGGTTTAACGTCTCGACAGCGAGGTAATTAAAGATGGGCAATGTCGCTCGGACAAACAGCGAAGGGATCGGTTGTGGCCTGTAGTAAGGTACCATCATACCGTATAATAGCTGTTCACGGTAAAGTTAGCACTTCTGAAATAAACCTTTAAACAAAACAAACCACTGCCCGTAACTACACATTGGCATGCGTGCTCATAGTTAAGTTGGCAGCGAATTGTGATAAAATAGTTCCACGGAAGAATACGAATTGAGGGAAAAAGTAGATCCTAAGCAGAGTTTTTGTAAGTTCTCAGTTAACCGTGAACATCCTATAGATGGAGTGATTTAATAAAACCATGGGACATCGAAATCAGGATGGCCGGATAGGAATCGAACTAGTGTCCTTCCGAATTAACTGAGTTGCCACTGTGCCACCTCGCTTGTTTGAGGTACATATGATTTCCTGATTTTTTTTGTTCCCCGTGACTTGTAAATGGAATTTTTAGTGACTGTAATCCCAGCAATATTCACGAATTCATAAAAAAATAAACCACCTTCACAATTGTTTAGGAACTGAAGTAGTTGCCACTAATTTATGACTGCTGCCATGGTCAAAATCCTTTTCTTTCTGGAATTAGAACTTGACTAAGGCACCCGATTGTTTAGTGTTTGTTGTTGAGCATTATCTTGTAGGAGTGCCTCAAATAAACTGTGGTCTAACCACACTTTTAACAAAAATGCGTTAGTGTTTGAAATCTGTAAATGATCCACTGTTAACTGAAATCTATGGAAACCAACCTCTGAAAAAATACTCTGATGAGATTGCATGTAATTTCACGTCAACAAGGATTACCATTTATACGGTTATGTTGGCAGTGAATTGGATTAAGTAAATCCATAACTAATTATTTAAGAAATGTATTATTAAAATTGATGGAAAACCAAGTCTGTCAATTTTTATTTAAATAATTATAAGAAATAGTCAACTGGTACTCTTAAGTATGTAAAAAATACTCAATGTCACTTGAGGTATGCATGTATACTAGAAATTAAGCACATAGCACTGCTGTTTTAAAAAAATGCAGAAGGATATATAACTGAAAGGAAGAAGGTCTGAAGCGGGAGGGGAAGCTCACAGGTGTGTTCTAATGATTTATCCCTGAAGACGGTAATTTATTAAGAAAAAATATGAGTGCAGATTACACGGTAGCTTGCTAAGTGTTTACTAGAAGCTTCTTACTTTCCATCCCTGGTTGTTGTATGTATTGGGGCCGTTTCCCTTTTTGAATGAGAGCCTCAGAATTCAGTCTCAAGAGTAGATAAGTACACAGGGACGAAATGGCGTTGCGGTTCCTTTATCTGGGTGTTAGCATTCTCCGAATGGCTGCGCAAAGCTCTGGGAACGGACCTTGTGTCTGATTGGCTACTGCATGCCGGGTGAGGTTCCCTATTGGCTGGGCTGCCGGCTGGCGAATACGTTAACACCAGTGAATGGCGAATGGCGTTCTAACGTCTTGCTGGCCAGTGACGCCATTTTGCTGGCGTGTGCGGCTGCAGTTCGCGGTTTAAGCCGACGTCTCACTCCTGTATTCCCAACTACCCTATGATCCACTCATTCCAATATTTATCGTGTCTCATACAGACAGTCAAGGAACGTAGAAAATAAGTCGGCCAATCAAAAAAACTGAGAGAAAGCCCAGCGTTTTGAAGTAGATGTGGTCTTCCCTTTCGCGGAAAATCTACAACTATATTTATCGTGCCACAAACCACGGGTAGGTGTGTACAGTTCTGGCCTGTTGCAACACACACTTGCAACATGCTTACTGCACTTTGCAGGTTTCTGTCTGAGCGGATGTCTGTCTTTTTCCTTTTCATTCTCACGCTTCCTTATTTCTACCGCAGAAATGCCACGGCAGCAGCACTGCCAGGCAGTTATGTGGAATTACTAGTGGCATTCTCGCGAACGCGGCGTGACCCAGCCTTAGCTAGACGGTCATTAAAAGAAATGTTTTACGCGTTATCATGTGTTNAGACGGTCATTAAAAGAAATGTTTTACGCGTTATCATGTGTTAGTAATTTTTGTAATACAAAGCTGTAAGTGAGCGTTATTATTACCTTACGTCGTTGTAATCTAATTCACGTGTTTAAAAATTTTATTTAGCCTTTCTCAGTCGGAAAAAAAATCAGTTATTAATACTGGCTGGTAAATGATTGCAGATAACATTTTAATGAAAGTACTTGTTGAAATTGATAAAATTCTTGTTTAAACAGTATGTACTAAATAAATCATACTTGATGACAGTAAGTNGCAGCAGCACTGCCAGGCAGTTATGTGGAATTACTAGTGGCATTCTCGCGAACGCGGCGTGACCCAGCCTTAGCTCGACGGTCATTAAAAGAAATGTTTTACGCGTTATCATGTGTTAGTAATTTTTGTAATACAAAGCTGTAAGTGAGCGTTATTATTACCTTACGTCGTTGTAATCTAATTCACGTGTTTAAAAATTTTATTTAGCCTTTCTCAGTCGGAAAAAAAATCCGTTATTAATACTGGCTGGTAAATGATTGCAGAGCACATTTTAATAAAAGTACTTGTTGAAATTGATAAAATTCTTGTTTAAACAGTATGTACTAAATAAATCATACTTGATGACAGTAAGTNAAAGTACTTGTTGAAATTGATAAAATTCTTGTTTAAACAGTATGTACTAAATAAATCATACTTGATGACAGTAAGTGCAACGGTGAATGAACGGAATTCGACGAACAACAAAAATAATTCTGATCTTCCAACATAACAGACAGTTGATTAGATTGAATCAATCTGTCGGTATAACAAATTATACTTCAGTTATTTAGTCAAAATATAGGTTAAAGTTTAATTGATACGTTCGAACATGTATTTTCTTACTTCAAACAAATGTTTTTCTCACTCAGGACGCTGGTATTAGTCAGAACTCAGTAGGAGAGTTTTTTAATTTATTTACCAGTATAGGCAGGAAAAATTCGCAAACTACTTGGGATCAGACAAGACTTCTAAAAAGTGTAAAATTATGCTGATTTTAAAACACTGGAACACATACATATATGCCTTGGAGGGATCTGGATCGGCAATCATGAAAAGGGCATATCGTGCGATCTCGCAAGTGTTTTTAACCCTGTGCATGTATTTTTTACTTAATATTAAAAAACAGCAACATACAATACATTTCCAAACCTGAACGTTTATTTATTGTTCTTAAAGCTCAATTTTTCTTCAGAATAGTGTAGTGAATCAGCAAGAATAGTTTCAGCAAAGGCTCATTTTATAGTGTTATTCACCAACCAATAAGTTCAATAAAATAGTGGTTTTCGCGTTCTCTCGCGTTAAGCATGACGCGAGATCGTCATTCCCACGTTTTTCGTTTGCTTTGCAGTGTCTATACGATACATTTAGACAATCTAGACAGAATATTTGAAAATGTCACCACCCACTCTTAACTAACAGCTGCTGGATATTATTTTCACATCCATAGTATCACAACAAAATTGATGTCAGCTGTGAATAAAGGAAACGCGTTAACTATATTAAAACAAATTATATGACAGTTAGATTATAAATTGTTGTGTAATTTTTTTTACTAAAAAAACTTGAGTTTTTATAACCCGTATTTTGACAAGTACTGTTGACAAAATTATGTTGTTTGTTCAAACTGCTGTAAAATATTTTGTCACGTTTTTGCCAGCTATTTTCACAATATTACTAAGCACAAAAAAGCATAGTTCACAAAACAAATAACATTTTTAGGATCATTTCCGCAGTGTCTGTTGAGTGTGCGCAGGTTAAAAGATGAGGGCCGTTGACTCGTTCAGAATGTCCATACCGGGCCGTGCCCTCGCTTCGAAATTTCGAGTCACTTCTTCCAGCAGCATTGCAGAAATAGGCTTGTCGCTATACGCGTTTGCAACATACATTTTCTATATGAACGTGCGATTGATTTCAGCATTATAGAGCCTGTCTTTGTAATTGCAGCCGATTTTTCTATTGTACATTTGCCTCTCGTCGATAATACAACGATAATACATATCTACAATGAAGGTTACGTCCATCCTTTGACTTCAGTGAGCTCTGACGTAAGATGTTTTTTAATAGATCAAATCTTTAGAAATGTGTTATTACAAAGAGTAGCGTAAATAACTGTTTCCATAAAAAAGAAAATTGAAACAATACGCTGGATTTACAATTTGGGTGTGCCTGGTCCTCAGAATGGAAATAGGTTCAAAGTGATATGTTTGAGGCAACAAGTTCGTAATTGCTCATGTGTGCTACACATAATTCATATTTAGGGACTTATTTGTATGTGAACAATCTTTAACTGGCGGCTTTTAAGCTTACCTTTTAGATACAGGCGTCTGTGGCCACATTATTTGAGTGGAACTGACCCCATTGCTGACATATACAAATATTCCTTCAAATATTGGGACACATTTTCGACCTAGATTTCTTATACAATGTTATACAATAAAGTTTTTTTTCCACCGAGTAGCTCATATGAGTAATGAAAGGTAGCATATTTTAAGGCCACGTTGTTTTTACATATACTTAACATAGTAGTTCTCATAATGAAACTGAGGGTTTAAAATTATGCTTGGAAGTGTTTCGGAATCACTTTTCGGTACATTTATGCCAGAGTCGCTGAACGTTGACTGCTGAACTACTGTTAGATTACAGCCCAACTTCATTATTCTTTGTTCTTTGACGTTAGCCAGCACTCGTCAAGTAATCGCGTACTACTGGTTTAATCGACGTGGGCGAGAGATACAATGCAATATTTAGTTATTTTGTTCGCGGTGATCGTACTCCCCGCCAACTGCTGAAGTGACTCCTCAGAAAGCACGAACTACTAAAAGAATTCCTTCCATGGCGTGCAGCGAGTGACCCTGGAGAAACTGGTCTTCAATGTCGTGTAGAAAAAAAACTGTTGGCCAAAAATGGAAGTGGAAATGGCACTCTCTTTCTTCCTCCTTATGTGCTCTGAATTGCCAAAGGTCGCGTACATTGCAAGATTCCTTTATTCGTGTAGAGTAGACTACTGTGGATGGCTTCACATTGAAACAGTGATTTGAGTATCGTTGATAGCTGTGTTAAAATAAGCAGCACTTATACACACGAATCTGGATCATTGTGGGATGGCAATGTTAAGTGTAATCCTGAGGCGTACTTGAGAGGACTTCATAAAACATATTTTATCCAACGTAACTTTCTTAAACTTGGGCATTTCTTAAAATATAGTTAAGTTATTAAAATAACCAAGGCCAGATGGTTGAAGAAATATAAAATGAGTTTGACATACCTATATCAATAAGACAAAATTAAAACTTTGTTACATTTTAGAAATGTTTAGGCATACTGTTAATATATGTTTATAACATATTCCTAGACAGCATGGAATCAGCAATTTGTGAGACTAGTTTTGAAGTATTTTGTAGACAGAAAATTTCCTAAGTTGCAGTTCATCGAGCTCTCGGAACAGCAGCTACTGTCAAACCACGCATTGGAGTTATAGGCTGTTCACGGTAAAGTGAGCACTTTTAATGCCCTAGTTACTTCTTTCCTGTCAGCCATTTTTTATCCTTCCACCACTTTTTAAAATAAACATTGCCATGCAAGCAGTAAACACAGTTTATACATTTCACCGTACTCGAAAGTCAACGTCTAAGGCTACAATAAAAAATATTTATTGACTATTATTCCTAATTAAAGGGCTTCAAAACGTGCTCACCTTAGAGTGAACAGCTTATAACAGCATTCTGACAACTGAAAGTGGCCCTACTCTGTGATCTGGGCCACAATCGCGCCGTCTCCCCTTCGACGGCTTCAGGTTCAAGAGCTGCCGTATATCCTGCCTCCGGCGGTTCTGTTATTCCACACTCCAGCTTCCACATTAACAGCATCAACNGTTATTCCACACTCCAGCTTCCACATTAACAGCATCAACACACTTTCTCTAAGTCGTCGACTCGATTTTTTATTTGTGAAAGCTCCTGGTAACCACTTAGGCATGGAAGAAAACACAGTTGTAGGCTGTTCACGGCAAAGTAAGCATTTTAAAATCAACCTATGAGAAAAAGTCATTGTCCATAACTATAGGCTGTCCACGGTTCATTGAGAACCTTTGAAATCAACGTTTGAAATATTCNACACACTTTCTCTAAGTCGTCGACTCGATTTTTTATTTGTGAAAGCTCCTGGTAACCACTTAGGCATGGAAGAAAATACAGTTGTAGGCTGTTCACGGCAAAGTAAGCATTTTAAAATCAACCTATGAGAAAAAGTCATTGTCCATAACTATAGGCTGTCCACGGTTCATTGAGAACCTTTGAAATCAACGTTTGAAATATGCCACTGCTCCCTGCCAACGTATATTTTAACGGACACACTGACTTATAAGCGCCCAGTAAAGTTGGTAACAATGGAAGGCAAGTAGTTCCATATTTTGAAACTGAATAAAAAGTGTTAGGTAAACATGAGTGAATAATGAAATTATTTATTTTGCTTTCTGTTTTTAATGCACATAAGTTTAGAAATTAAAACAATTTAATCTATCTACTTATTTTAGAATTGTGTAGTTTTATATGACAAACGCACGAATAAAGTACTGAGGCATATGGCAATGTTAATTATACGTACGGTGGAAGAATACACAATGCGTATACAAGTAGATATTAAGGCTCCCGCATAACTGGAGCTGTCTCCCACGTTTGAGGCCGAAAGGCGCAGGAGCGATAAGGGCGACACTGCCTCGCGCATCAAGTGCGACATTGCCACTAATCACAAGGCTCTGAATTGACGTGTGGTGTTCTCGTCACACTGGTGGAAAGTCTGTAGGAAGGTGCAATGGAGGGCCCTTGAGTAGTTTTGCATGTATGTATATGACCCGTATATTTTGAGATACAGCGCTTTGAAAAAGACGTTTTTAGCCATTTTGGAATACTCTCAAATGGTGTTTCTTATGTGCGTGACATCTTGAAAGCACTCAACAACCCTCGTCTAAAGTATGTGTTCTTTTCTCTGATCAGCACATTGGGTGCACGTTTAATAGTTTCGCAGAAAAACGTGAATTTCTAACAGTTTGTAACGCAGTTCAAGCGCCAGGTAGGCGGGAGCCTTAAGCAAAGCCTTCAAAAGTGCTCAGTTTACCGTGAACAGCTTCTACATATATGTTACAGTGTACATTGGCGTGCATGTTCCCAGTTAAGTTGGAAGTGAAGAAATACAACTAGTCATAAGACTCGGCGTGGTATTGCAAGCGTATAGTTTAGACTTATGTTCCACTGATATTATTTACATTATCATAAGAGACTGCATATAAGTAACACATTAACATTCCCAACAATTCCACAATCTCACTTGGAAGGCGCATGAATAAAGTGATCGGGTCTACGGCAGTGATAGATCTACGTTTGGTGGAAGGTTACAATGAAAGCAGAAAAGTAGTTCTTAAACAGGGCTTTCAAAAGGGCTAAGTTTACCGTGAACAGTCAATAAAGTACACGTCCTGGGAAACTAACACCCTAGACAGTGACAGTTTATTTGAGAAGTAAAATAATTTAGATATATCCTATATTAAGGACACTTTAGTTTTCATGTTGACGCCAGTTAATATGTTCTTTTGTGACATCTGAGTTGTTTCATATTAATTACAACATTTTTTACTGTTGCTTAGTTTACATTCGTGAAAACTCACAAGCGAGGTCGTATCTGATCCTGAAATATTAGTTAAAGAAGTCAAAATTCTTAAAATCAAAATCTAACATATTCGTAGGTACATTACATACAATGGTAGATTATAACATATCATAATCAAAATGAATATAAAATATATTGTAAACATTTTCGTCATTAAAAAACTCGTTTTAGCAATGTAAAGGAATGTACTTCAAAACAAGCCCTTAGCAATAACATATATTAGCAGGAAATGATCAGTGCGGTACTTGTGCTTAAATTCTGGTGGCATTGCCTATTAAGAGGTGTCATTAATTGTTATGTTTTTCGCCAAACAATAAACGCTCGTGTTCAAACATTACGGTCTTCTATTAACAACTCATTTAGCAAAGATATNCAGTGCGGTACTTGTGCTTAAATTCTGGTGGCATTGCCTATTAAGAGGTGTCATTAATTGTTATGTTTTTCGCCAAGCAATAAACGCTCGTGTTCAAACATTACGGTCTTCTATTAACAACTCATTTAGCAAAGATATTTTTTTTTAGTTTTATTTTGCGCACACATTAAACTTTTTTTACATTTTGATTGAAAGCGCCCGGAAAACATATTTGGGAAATCACATGTAATAAGTTGGAAACACTATCCGAGGCGGAATTATAAGTGATCGTGACAATTAATGTTCAAATGTCTAATGAACCCAGATTTCCAATCGCTCTTAAACTCTTTCAGTTTCACTGCTGAGCGTATAGGTAGAATGATTAAAGGAATCAACTTTAATTTCAAGATTATATGGCTCACTAGGGCATCCGTGATTAACGGTTCAAGTTACGACGCGATTAGTGCTGTTGTTTGGGTAAGTCAGTTTATGTTCGTATGAACTAATGTTGGCCTCTATATACAGCTATATGTTTTTTTTAATTTAAAGCAAGCAGTGGCGGACTGATACATCAGAGTAAGGCCCGGAAGGAAATTATCGTTTGCATTCAAACATTTGAAATTTGTAACTTGAATAAGTAGTATGGAACGAAGCATAGATGGTAACTCGCAGAATATTCTTAAGTGACGTAACTGCTGTCTGGCGTTCTTGGTTGGGATACGAATTTAATCTTTACTGTTTTCATGTGTAGGAAGATACTTCTTAGGTACCACTGTAAGTATCGGTATGTATTTGCTTGCAGATGTACTGGGAATGTATATACCTGCAGATGCAAGAGTGCTGCGAGTTCAGACTTTCGTTCGTCAGTATTATACACCGAGTGAAAAAATATTGAAGCACTCAGAAGGAACGGTACAAATTTGACGTAATTAGGTAAACGTGAATACGATAGCTCGGTGTATAAATGTTTAGATTTGCAATAATCTGCAACGTGTTAAATGGCCACCAGAGTGCATTAGTGCTTACATAACGATTACAGCGATAGTGTTATAAGGCGCGTGCGGAGTGTGAGACAGCCAGGCGACACAGTGGGAGAAGGCGCCGGACACTGAGTACGCCTCGTACACGCATCATACAGCATTACAAGGACTTGATGGAATTTGATAAGGCTGTATTATGGATCTACATGATGCTGGGTGGGCGTACTGTGCAATTGCAAAGCATGTGGGGCGTTCTGATTTCACAGGTGCCAGATGTTGGAACCAGAAGGAACGTGACAGAACCCAGACTCTTTGTGACCGTCCCACTTGTCCAATGCAGTCTAAAGTGAGGATCGCCCTGTTGTGTGCCAAAACTTACGCAACCACATGATATTAGCATTCAGAAAACGAAAATTATAAGAAAAAACTACATTTAAACATATACAAAATACAGACAGGTTACACCCAGGATTTTATTGGAATATGGAAGAGCTACAGAGCGAAGTAAAAAAATTCTTAACCAATTTAATGACCCAAAAACTAACAAAACTGCACAATTGAAACTTATAAATAAGGAAAGATAAAAAGAGAATACAATCCGGGTGTGTGTAGCTCTGCTACAAGATTAACCAACAACTATTACAATGTAAACAAATAAAAACAAAAAACGGCCGAAAGAGAAATTATAACTGTCTACTATCCCGCGAGGAAGGTAACAAATCTCACTTCACGAAATTTTTTGAGTCCTACTAGTTTCATCGTCTTCTCTCTCGCTCATGCGAGTCAGTTATCGCATTTTCAATGTCCTTTTCTTTGTTCGTGTCGTTACTAACCAAATTAAATATAATTTCTTTATCTTTATAATTCTGATTAATTATTTGTTTCCAACGTTGTGTCGTGGTCTGGTGTCATTTTTAAAATCGCGTAGGGCCTATATTTGTTAGGTGTTCCATCTTACCACCAACACAGACGAAATTATTAAACTCTGATCTAATTTTCATTAAATACCTTTCTCTTTTTGTTATTTTTACAATATTTTTTAGTTTATTTTGGACAACTCATTTACTTAAGGCATTTAATTAACACATTAACACAATTTGTTTCGATAGTGTCCAACAATTCTTTCATTTTAGGGTTTTTAAATACATAGTATAATTAGAGGATTTTTATAACTTGATTGTTAAATTTGAAGTGTCGTGTTTCGTTTTTCGATTTTCCATGGTTGTGTAGTAGTTATCGAAGCGACGTAATTTAATGTTCGCTAGTTTTAAAAATTGACTGTAGTTAAAGTTCTTGACTTTAATTATGTGTAATATTATTTTTATGATCTCTCACGCATATTAAAAACATTCTTAACGATGCACATAAGAAGGCTTGTACTTTATAGTAGTAGCAAAAAGCTGTATATTTTTTAGCCTTGGCAAATAGACAGACTGATACTGTTTATTTAGCAATTTTTTAGGGCAGGGTTAACTGACGAGTACCAGTCATATTATTGGTAAGGAGTTACGTAACAGACGTTATCAGACAGTGACACGTTTTGAAAAATTGCTTTCCTTGACCCCGAGGTGGAAAGACGTGTCACGAGTTGCGGCCTAGTAATTTTCATATCTCGGGGACTCATCCTTTAGAAGTGTGATTTACGGCCATGGATATACGCCAAGTACACCACACCTAGATCGTAAAGATGGTAAAACCCTGCAGTTGGTATTTTATTAATTTATTCTGATAAAATCATGATTACACCTGGGATAATATTTAGATAATTCTAACAGTTACGGATGTCATCGTGTTCACATTAGAAATTCAAGCAACTAATGAGCTACACTTACAGCGATATTTGTAGGTTTTCTGACTGCGAACGGAATCACATTAGCGGCGATGGGAACGTATTCTCGCATGTAAACGACTGCGCCAGTTCCCTTTGCCTTCGTGATGTCTAACTTGTTGTGTTACCCAGGTACGTAAAGCTGCAAACTCCCGGCGTTGTTATACCTAACTACAAATTCAATTTTAAAAAATACTAAATGAATTTCCCAAACATTTTGCTACAAGATTTTTTGTTAACATTTGTCCATAGATGCGGTGGTTTGAATTTCGACACGTTATTAAAAAACACCTTGTATAGACCACCAAGCATTAAAAGGATTAAGAGTTAATCCGAACATATTTTCTGTAGGTTCGTTATTTGCGGGTTTACGCCTATCTCAGCAAACAAACATCCTGGGAATATGACATATCGCCAGTAAATACAAAAGCCGATTATCTAAGACCATTAGGTAGCATTTCTTAAAAAAAAAAAAAAAAAAAAAAAATCTAAAAGAAATTATAAAAATCGCATTTTTAGAGCTTGCCTGCGCATATTCCTTGAGAGGTAGGATAAAAGTACAACCGCACAGTCTTAGTTACGTCTTTGGGCTTTCGTCGTGTGTAATAAAGTTCCTCTGTTACAGTTATAATACATACAGGAAAGCGTGATGACGGAAACATTGTACGTCGGCTCAGCGTATTGCACGTAGGAGCGATGGGGCGCTGGGCGAGCGTGTTATTGTCGCCCGTATTGCTGTGTCTCGAACACCAAAAAGACACATCATCTCGGGCTTACATTTTTTAAGAAATTGGTTGGAAACTAGTTGACAAAATATTTTTGTAACACTACAAATAAACTAGAGTAAACTTCACAAAACATTAGATTGGAATGTGTAAAACTACTGTTGTATTTTAGCAAGCAATTTTACTACAAACACTAGGCTACATAAACAATTGTGTATGTTTTATTAAACATTATATTGTTAACGTAGAACATTTCAGATGTAGAGTTACAATAAAATCAGTGGAAACTATTTTCCAAAACAATTGTTTGGAACAAGTACAACACTTTTTTTTTTTGCTCCACGTGTACTCTTAAAGTGATATTGACTAACACATATTGTAAAATAAAACAAAAACGGGGAAAACTGAATTATTACTGTTGCTTCGGAAGGGGAGGATGCCGATATTTAGAAATATTTAATCTGACAGTAAGGCGCGAAGAGCGGATAAAACAAGCGAGTGTTTCTTAGACTGTGAGGACGTCTGGCAGGCCGGCATTTCATTCGTCGTTCTCGGAACATCTGCCTCCACCGCGGAGGCCGGCACGTACACCGCGGTACGTACGCGATCCGATCGCACCGCGCTACGCGACATGCCGCAGCAATGAAGGAGCCGAAGAAGGAGAATAAGAAAAGCAGACCGTTATCTGCGCCATCGCTTTCCTCTGTGGCCGCTGGCGGCTGGCGCAGTCGACCCCGCCTCGAAGCGGGTCACTGGAGAGCGCCGACAGTGTTAACGGTGAAGCCCTAGCCCGGGCACGCGACACCGTCCCGACGCCGAATACTCGAGTACAAGCAGAGCAAAAGAAGCAGAGGTGGACCCTGCCTGTCCTTTGTCATAGGCCATCACATGGTTTAAGATTGTTGGATGCTGAACAATTAAGTATTTTATAATTGTACCAAACATTGTTCAACTTGGTCGCATTGTATGTGATGACATTTTCCTTAGAATGAAACAATTCCACACGCTATTTATTTTAAATAATTCGATGTTAAATCCAATTTTACTGTTTTGCTGCTGCTGTAATAACAAATACTAAGATATACAAACGAAAACATTTACTACGCAAACTAACGCCATGTGTTACCACTTAACATATACGTAATCACCAATTAACAGTTAATGTATTTAAAAAATTAAAAACATGCCAAAATGTATTTATTTTTAACATTAAAATAATACAGGAATGGTTATTTAGTGATTACATGTGTGTGACGCGGAAGCCCACGGCATCAGTTTACGTTGTAAGTTTTTCATAAGCATATCTCAGTTAATAATTGTTTTTATAGGTGCAGAAAACAAATTGGATTTAACATCAAATTATTTACAAAAATTGCGTGTAAAATTTTTTATTCGAGAAAAATGTCATTACGTACAATACGTACGAGTTGAACAATGTTTAGTAAAAATATTTAAAAAAATATTTTTTGGGATCTGACACCTTTAAGGCTCGCTCCCACCTACCTTCTGCTTGAAGTTTGTTGTACTCTGTTTGAAATACACGTTTTCCCACGAAAATATTAAACGTGCGTTCAATGTCCGTGGCGTCTCACATATACATAAGTATTGGTCGGAAATTCGTAATGTACATTTTTAACATGTAAGTGCTTATCCCTTCCTTTTCGGCATAACAGCCTTACGGCAGTCGCCTACCTGGAGCTTTGTCGTGAGTCAGAGCAGAAACGCGGGAGCGATAAGTGCGACTCTGATACGCGCAACATGTGCGCCATCGCCGCTACGCGCAAGACTCTGAAATGACGCGCAGGGATTTGGTCGTGGTGCGTGTTACCTTTGGAAATTTAAGCGGCGACTGTATGGTTATATTGATTGAAAATATTTAGCAAAGTTCAATATACAGGTTCCTACCGTAGTTTAGCTGGTGTCCGGGTAGAATGTTTTAAAATACAGCTGTCTGAAAAAATCCTCCAAGCTGATATTTATAGCACGCGTAATCTCTTGAAAGTACAATCCAGTCCTTGTTTAGAGAATGTTTTTTCTTCGTATGTAAGAATATTGGAGACACGTTTATATTTCGAACACGCTGCAAAGCACATAAAGCGCCACTTGGGCGACAGCCTTAACCATNAATATTGGAGACACGTTTATATTTCGAACACGCTGCAAAGCACATAAAGCGCCACTTGGGTGACAGCCTTAACCATTGTAGTTGTGTTGAGAGATTTGGGCGGCACATAACAGCGAGGTCTTGAGAGCCGACGAGGGTGAAGNCCTTAACCATTGTAGTTGTGTTGAGAGATTTGGGCGGCACATAACAGCGAGGTCTTGAGAGCCGACGAGGGTGAAGTGAGGTGATAATGGAGCAGCACCGTTATTAAGGGGCGGGGGAAACGGGAAATCCCCAAGAAAACCTGCTGACCAGCAGCATCTTCCAGCACGATTTCCACTTGCGAAAATCCGGGAGTGACCCGGCCGGGGATTGAACTAGGTTCGCGTTGGTAGTAGGTGAGGAGTCTAACCGCTTCTGCCCCTTTGTAGACACAATGGGGCCCTGGAAAAGCGACGTGACACGGCCGGGGGCCAGGAGACGGGTTCAAGGCCGCAGTCACGCTAATGGCGGCACTCGGTCGTGGCCAGTTGCTTGGGAACCACGCGGGCCGCAGGAAGCCGCGTGTCTTCGGGGACAATGCGCTCAGAGATCGGCCTCTTATTCCCGCCACTTCCCGTGATGGCGTTCCAGCACTCGACTGCAGGTCAGCCGCAACTCTGACCTCTCACTTCCTCACGAGGATACCGATGCCGTCCTTGAAACGCACCCGGCGTGCCCTCCTATCTGTAATGTAAAACATCGGAATAGCAATGATCAAGGAAAGTAAACTTGGAAACGAATCATGACGTTGAAGAATCAGGCAATGCATAAGGTTAAAGGGTAATGGTATGGCAATGTCCCAGATTGAAGGACTGGACAGCGGTGGAAGGGGGGTCAAAAAGGGATTGACAGGACCCCTCCCAGCTGATAGTTCCAACATTAATTAATGAAGTTGAAAGGTGTATAATCCTATTAGAAGTAGTCTTGTGCCACAATATATGCACAATATAATCATCAGTAGAATAGAATGCTATGAAATTGACCACCAAGCTGCTGTCAGGGTGGAATGCAGGATCCGCGCCACTATCGCCTTCCAGCCAACTTAGTGCAGTAAGTTTGTAATATTATCGTAGAATTTAATGCACAAAGGGGTTTTATGGGAAAATAAAGTAATACGGTTGTATAACCGTATTACCTAGAAAGGTCACAAGTGCGGGGTGATATGAAACTGCGTGACCGGCTTTTGGCTGGCCACCACCAAAAAAAGTCGTCAGTGCCCCTATAGAAGGCATAATACACAGAATTACACTGGAGAGCCAAAAAAACTGGTACACCTGCCTAATATCGTGTAGGGCCCCACGCGAGCACGCAGAAGTGCCGCAAGACGACGTGGCATGGATTCGACTAATGTCTGAAGGTATGCAGGAGGCATTGAAATCCGCGCTAATTTGAGAAAAGGTTGCACGTCTGTCACGTTTAATGATTCTCGTCAGTCGTCGTTTGTCACGTTCGTTCACGATATTTTTCCGGCCGCAGCGATGTCGAAGATTTGATGTTTTACCGGATTGCCGATATTCACGGTACACTCGTGAAATGGTCGTACTCGAAAATCCCAATTTAATGGCTACTTCGGAGATTCTATGTCCCATCTTGATAACCTTCCATTGTATCAGCAGTAACCGGTCTAGCATCTTTGCCAGACGCTTGTTGTCTTATATAGGCGCTGCCGACCGCATTGCGTTACTCTGATTGGTTCCATACCTCTGTTATTTGCATACGCACGCCAATACCAGTTTTTTTTCTCTCCAGTGTATATTCCAAATGAAAGTAAGGGCAAATGTTATTGAACTTGCGTGTGCAAAATATTCATTTTGAGTTGAAGATCTTCCTAAAACTGAAGTAGCTAAGGTGTTCGTGTTGCTAGTGCATCACGGCNCCGATATTCACGGTACACTCGTGAAATGGTCGTACTCGAAAATCCCAATTTAATGGCTACTTCGGAGATGCTATGTCCCATCTTGATAACCTTCCATTGTATCAGCAGTAACCAATCTAGCATCTTTGCCAGACGCTTGTTGTCTTATATAGGCGCTGCCGACCGCATTGCGTTACTCTGATTGGTTCCATACCTCTGTTATTTGCATACGCACGCCTATACCAGTTTTTTTTTCTCTCCAGTGTATATTCCAAATGAAAGTAAGGGCAAATGTTATTGAACTTGCGTGTGAAAAATATTCATTTTGAGTTGAAGATCTTCCTAAAACTGAAGTAGCTAAGGTGTTCGTGTTGCTAGTGCATCACGGCAAATCGGGTTCAATTCCTGTCTAAGTCACGCGCGATTTTCACATGTGGGAAACGTGGTGGACGTTGTCATTGGCCGGCTCATTTCCCCGACGTTTTACCTCTTTCCCCACCCACTTCACCTCCACGGAAGCTACAGACGTACTTTGGTTCTCTCAGCAACATTCTGGAACTCAAATGCAGGGCTGGGGATTACCGTAGCTACACAATGCCCACGGCTACGTGTACGACCATATCAGATGAAACATGTTCTTTTCTCTATAAGTGTACAGAGTATAAACATATATAATCCCCTTCCTCTTTTCCTCACTCTTTCATCATTGCCATCACTGCACCCATGGAAATATCGAACACATAAAACACTGGTGGTGTCATCAGCCATCACGGACAAAAGAAAACGTGGAGCAGAATATTTGGCTGTCGTTTTGATTTCTACTTCCAAGTTGCTTGAAGAATTTAGTTTGATTCACTGATGGATTATTTTGCGTGTATGTGTGTGTCCGTGTGGGACATTGAAAAAAAAAGTGGGAGGGGGCTGTAGTGACGCGTACTGTCAACGAGGTGAATCTGCTGGTAGTGGATTTCATTTCAAGTGCTTCCGCAAAGGGATAATTGTCTGGTTACACAGTTATAAAATACGACGTAAACAATTTTTTTCTTAACTCCTTGCACTCCTATGTTGAACAAGGTATAACATCTTAAAATTCTTATTCCAGTCTCTTTAAACTAAATCTCCAGTTGCTTGAACTGTATTGCATTGCTCTTCGGATGTTTTGTAATGCACCCTCATATTTCTGTGTGGTTACATACAGGCAGAAATTTTTCTACGAATTAGAAGATGTGGACGTGGCATTACATAAGAGTTAAAAGGATTAAGAATCGCGGATTGCTACCCAGGCCTATGTTTTACATTAGAGCAGCGTTGAAATTGGCTGAGGTTACTGAGATATTCTAGAGAAAGAAAAGTCACAACCACAGCAGGTGACCTCCATAGTTGAGGTCGTTAACTCATGATCTTGGGACAATGAGCTTCTATGCTGGAACCCCGAAGTGCCGTTTTGAATTGTGAATAAACAATGTTAGGGAATTCACGGATACGGACTGCACCACGCGAATCTGAGATCAAAACTATGTAGAAAATATTCTTTGGTAAAAAAGCTCAATACCCTTAGTTTACGAGAATAACGACATTAAAGTAGACAAAATGACATATATCACGTTAAGCACATCATTCAACGTTGCCATACAAAACTTTGAAACGTCATAACAGGTGTTCGAAGTTTGCTCTGCCCATAGCAATGCACTTTTCGCATGTTAGATGCATGCATCACGCATGGAGCTTGGCCGCTGGATGCACCCATGGTCATTGCCATGTCCCAGTACTCACTGCATGTGAACTCCATGGCCTCACTGGCACTACGGAGTTCGGCTCGTTCCCTTGCCGTATGCATTACGACATACACATTACTTGCAGCATTGCCACATCACCTCGCCTTTATCTTATTGGAAGACCATATGATTGCTACAATGGTTTTTCGACTTATCATGTGGTTTTTCTCGTAAACAAAGGTTCTTATGCGTGTTTACAAAAGAGTATTTTCTACTTAATTTTGATAACAGATTCGTGTGGTGTAGTCCGTATCCACGAATTACCTGACAATCTGTATATGAGGATTTGCTAGAATTAAATTACGCGCGAGACAAACAGACTGAAAGAAGGGTAAATGTAGAGCGTCCCCACGTGCGATGTGTTAATGCTTAATTATCCACTTCGCCACTACCAGTGCGGTACAAAGTGGTATTGTAAAGATTCCTGCCTGAGAGAGAAACAACTTTGACAGGTATACACAAGATCAGAAACGCACACGCACACATACATGCACACACACAACACATGCATGCACACACACATACTACACATGCATGCACACACACATACTACACATGCATGCACACACACATACTACACATGCATGCACACACACATACTACACATGCATGCACACACACATACTACACATGCATGCACACACACATACTACACATGCATGCACACACACATACTACACATGCATGCACACACACATACTACACATGCATGCACACACACATACTACACATGCATGCACACACACATACTACACATGCATGCACACACACATACTACACATGCATGCACACACACGTGTTCTGGATGGCAATTGCTGCTGAAATATTGAAAATAATTTATTTTGCAACATACATGGCAATGTGAAAGCTGTTTTAAAATTTTCTCGTAGTCTTGCACAAAAACTTTTGAAATTAAAAGTAAAATCATTTAATGATTTTCTGTAGCATTCAAAACAAGCACAAATTCTGATTGGTTTCCTGAAGTTCTGAAATGACAAGAGGATTATTTAAAAGTCTACGTGTGTATGTTAAAGTTACATGTGTGTGCTTCTAATCAGAGACACACAATCCGCATGATGCCTGACGCACGATACTCTTTTACAGAGTCATACATTTATTAAAAGGTATATCATTTCAGTTTTAAAAAAATATGCTGATTTTGCTGTTTTCTAACAAGGATTCATTGGAAGTGTTTAGAATCACTGTTTCAGAATAGTGAACTATACAGAAAATCAAAATAAAATGCCATTAAGTTATTGAATTGGAGTCGTTACTAAAGTAATCACTAATCTGCATTAAGCAATTTTAATCGATTTTCTGCCAATGTACTTAAGAATCTGTGAACGAAGGTACTGAGATAGGCTGTATAAAAACTTACATTTTTTATGCTAGTATTCAAAGTAAATTTCTAATAGCATTAACTGCCGTTGTATTCACCAATTTAGCGTCGTGAACATCTAATATATTACCAGAGTGTACATCTGACTTCTGAGCTGCCTAACTATAAATGTAGCAGACTATGTTAAGCCTCGGTATCACCTCTTTAGCAGAAATTCTTCGTTTTCACGTCATAATTTGGGATTCATAGTAATTACAGACTGTGTACGATTATAGAAAATTTACATTTTACGAGTTGCTTAATATTTTTGTGCTGAATTTAAAATTGTGTATTATTTACAACGCAGTATTTTTAACTTTTATAATACCCTAAATGGCATTTATTTGTTTAATATTAAAATTTTATGTTTTTATTAATAAGGCCTACTCAATAAGTTAATTATATACACCATTTTCTTCATAGAGGGCCAAGTATACCTTCACAACATTGGGAAACTCTGCTTCTAGAATCCCGTTTGCCTAGAGTGTGTGTAGAAATACTACTTTCATTTCTAAGGAGTAAACAAAATGCTTTCCTTACGAAATTGAATAACTGCTGCTATATAATATTTTTCTCAGTGAACTAAAATGCACATTTCAATCATAACATTTAACCATTTGTCCGTGAAGATCAAACAAACAATTTTACAGTAGGAAACGGAACCTAAAACCTCTATTCTTTAACTTCTTTAATCAGTAAAATACTGATTATTATGTGCAGAAACTTTACCTAGGATAAGAATACTTCTTCCTCAATACTCGAACAGAGAACTCCTTGTCTTGATGTCCGGCGCCTTAGCGGTTCATCGAGCCTGTATTGTGCAGTAGTGTTGGTTGCTGTTTTAAGTCCTGTATACAACAATAGTAATGATGCAAAAGAGGCATGTGTTACTAAGTGAGACATTCTTTAGTTAGCGTTTTCTACACCAGAAAGCAAGGAAACGTTAATATTACTGATATTTTCTTTACTTATCTCGGTCACGGTGGTTGGCTGCATAGTTAAAAGATAACTTATTCAATTAAAACGTCAAGCATTAGACGTAGTACACACCTGGTGGCTCTCGCTTGCTGCGTGAAGTTGAAGATCCGGCGACAAGAACGATTATCTGTGCTCACTGGCTTGGCAGCGCGGTAATTGAGCAGAGAGACTTCAACGCGCAAGTAAGACAATAACTCGCAGCCTTGAAGAGAATGCGTTGAGGGTTTCTTGAGTAACGCTAGAGGAGTCAAGGATCTCCAGCTGGGATGACACTGTGGTTTAATTGTGGCTAATTGCATTAAGAGGGCGTGGGAGATGAAGTTAACACCGCGGATTTCTGGAAGCAGGAACAGAAAAACCAATACAGCGCAAAAATAGATAACTGTTTTTGCCAACCTCCTAAGCAATTATTTTCAGATTAATGCAATTATTTTGCGCAATATATTGCACAATACCATACACTGTAACAATCTTAGTGAACTTCTTAAACGGTAGTGGAACTTTTTAACCCATACATCGTATGAAAATAAAATCACATATCAGTCTGTAAATACAGGACTGATGAGTGTCTCTGCTATACGTAATTGGGAACTATTCTATGCATTTGAATCTTCCCCAAGCAAATGTAGGAACGTTACCATGGATGTGTGGGAAAAACATTACCATTCACACTTTCCCACTATATGCATACACTGAAGTGGTAAATTTGCGAATATTTTATGGCGTGAGAAAGAGCTCAGCAGAAATACACTATCATCGTTAAATATTTACTCAGATACACTCTAAGCCCGAATCAGTGATATCATTCAGTGAAATAACATTTGCTGAAAGTCAGTTGGTAAGCTACTGCCGACTGACGAACAAGTGACTTATGGCAGTGGAATTATCGGCATTCGGTGGAAATCTCAAATAAATCAGTGGTGTTCAACCATCATATTAACAAGTTATCTGGCACTGATTATCAGTCGCGCCATTTTCACTAGTTTTCACTGATTTGGCTTAATTCACACTGTTTCAGGTTTAGAGCGTAGGCAGTAGAAATAATGATATGGTTTTGTTTTTTCTTGATTTTTCTGTATCGGCTTACAGACAATTCTAGAATACGATTAACTTCTATAGCGTTAATTTAAGTCCCACACTGAAAAAAAAAATATATATATTTTGTGGGGGCCACAAAATGTTTTGTTGGTATTCACCCTGCCAAATTATTTTGTGGTGAACATAACAATTTTTTTTGCTACCACAAAATATATCATTAATGGCCACAAAAGTTTAGTAGTGACAACTAAAAATTTCGTGTTCACAGCAAAATAACTTTGCTGGGTGAATACCAACAAAACATTTTGTAACCACCACAAAGTATTTTATTCATTGCATGCCCTCTTAATAATTACAAATCATGGTTTCAGTTATAGCAGGGCTACACGTCAGAGCGTGTATCACGATCACTTGTAACGGCTGTCGTACAGAATCACACACAATGTATCACAATTGCTATTGTGTGTAGTGTTACATACGTCTAACATCTAGGAACGAGGGGTTACAACTCATAAATGNCATCTAGGAACGAGGGGTCACAACACATAAATGTAATTATATTTTAAGTAACATATTTTTTTATGATCCCATAAAAAAAATTTCTGTGTTTAATTTTTATTAATTAACAGTTTGTGCAGGAAGGGAAAATTAATAAATCGCGTTTTTTTCACATGTGTTTAAAAATTAAAATGTAATGTCAATGTTAAGAATTACGTAATTTAGACCCCAATCTCTGGCTTACATGGAAAATTACATGGCTTGACATGAAAAATAACTCGAAAATATGTATTTGGCAAAGCTGGTATATACTTACAGTGCTAAATATAATTAATAATAAATAACGAAATTATAGATAGAGTCCAACGTTTCCTTTTCTACGTGTAAATTAATTATTTTGCCATACCGCTCAAATTATTTGTCACAACTACTTCAAAATTTATAACCAATGACCAAATTGGTTATAAATTTTGAAGTAGTTGTGACAAATAATTTGAGCGGTATGGCAAAATAAACATTTGTATAGAAACACGTTCAATTGAATATATACTGTTTCGATTATTTTCTGAAATAAGCACGGACTCTTATAGCAAAGGAATCTCACACCTACATGGGAAATAAACACCCATTTTTAAGGCCTGCTACTTTAGAGGCATCATCTACAGTCACTATAGTGAATTTTATTCCTTTAGCATAGTTTAGCTTCACGGAATGGAAGAATTTTATATTTTTGGGATTTATATTTGTAGTTAACAACCACTGGGATAAATTACGCCACCATATTCAGTGCAAACTCGAATTCGAGTTATCACGATGCATGTTGGCAGCTAGCAGGAGTTCTGTATGTATGAAGTGAAATTTACATCAACATTAAAAACACCTACATAAAATGTCACTTTCCACATTTTTTGTTAGGACACGTCATTATTAACTAGCATTTTTTATATTGGCTGATATTGGCTAAACAAGTGACATCTAATATTTAACATCCTTGTATGGGACATGCTTTCAGTGTACCCTTCTCCTGTTGTACCCACACATTTAATTCTTTTAGTGAATGGTTGTATGAAAACTGTTATTTACATGTTGTTTTGTTCTGGATTTCTAGAAAATTGAGTTACAAATCACACATTAGACGATCATTCAGAACCAGTTCATAAGAATCTTTCTATGTTAGACATTTCTCACTTTCTTAGTTGCTCTTCGTGCGTATGGTTTTGAACATATTAATAATTAAAATATAATTATTTTCTGTTATATGCCAAAGCATGTTTATAAACATATACTTATATATACATACAAACATACATAGATTGGTAAGGAGCGACCATTTACCGATGTGTGTATGTATATGTACTTACTTTCGAATTCATAGATTATATTTTCATCTCTTCTGCGCATATCTTCAACATTATCTCATGAATTGCAATAAGAACGATCAAAACCGCGTTGGAAAAGCGACTTTTTTACTTTCTGTTTTTACAACAAACCCGTGCTTTTGCAAAACAAAATTTTTTTGTATAGCTAATCATACAAAAATTGCATTAAAACTTGGTAAGAATAACTGTACTAACATCTTCAAACCTTTATTTATGTAAACATTTGGCTAGCTTTAGTCGAACCGACAAGGTATTAACAGTTATGAAGAATAAACAACTGTTCAGTTTTGCTATGTAAAGGTGGTTACTGGGAAGCTAGTATGAGCACTCTACCCCATGTTTTCTCTACCGGCCAATCAATCGAGTGAATTGGCAACCAAGATTTCGGAGTAGCATGAGTCAAGGAAATCAAGTGAAACTACCATTAAATCAATGAAGTTCAGTCAAAGAAATAAGCAGCACTTTTCACTGGCTTTTATTGAATCTGAGTCATTTCAAGAGTAAGGTTGGCAGTGTACTTTTCAAGGCTGTACGCCATCTGGATGCGTTGTGCATAAAGTCGATGTAGAGGTTAATGCGCGCAAGAAATATGCACTCACTGCTCCCTAGCATTGAATTACAGATAATATACATTAGCTATGAGCAGTACGGGGCTTTGAAATCTCCATCTCAATAAATGAAAGAATATCGGGGGATGGAATACATACTAATTTAACATGCGAATAAAGACGACATGTAAAACCACATGCAAATATACTACCACCATGTTGGGAAGCCATCATTCTTACAACGAAAAGTCAGCACAAACACTTCCCGGAACACTCGAAAATTAAGAAAGTTCCAGTGTTCACTCTTACACGCTGTATTCCAGTGACCATTACAACAATTCATAATAGTGTTTTTATAGACACTGGTGATTTATAAAACGAAAGTATGAACATTATTGAACAGGTGCCTAAGCACAATTCGTGTTTTCAAGTCCATAATAACCTCGTGTTTTATGAAGTGCTTACACATGAACTGAAACAAAGGTAATGTGATAAGGTAACTGGCAGCTGACAATTGGAAATGTCAAAAAAGTAATAGTTGAAAAAATTTTCAAGAATATTTATCGTATTGACACTCGTAACTGAATTAATGTTATTTTCCCTTTTCAACGCTAAGTATTGAAGCATGAAGTTAGTGCCATTTCTTTCAGTCTTACAAAAATGAAAAGAGCCCTTTTTATTTCGCCCTTTGTATTGAAATATATTCACTATTCAGTTTCCCTAGATTCTAAAATTTTAAATAGTTGATATATCTTTGTCTTATATTAATTGTATATCTTATGCAAATTTACTTTTTAGTTAACATCCCTTACGGAATGAAATATTTTATGTCCTGAATGGAAGCTCTAATGGAAATCTTCCATCCCCCTACATCCGGAGTCTGCTTAAGGGATAGTATCCCTTCCAAATTGGCTTTATTTTTGTTTCACCGTAGCTTTATTTTCATATCACATTTTTGAAAATGAGGGCGGTCAGTGCACAGGGCATATCTTAAGGCTCCCGCCTACCTTGGGTTTTTTTTATGCATTTGAGACCAAAAAGCGCGAGAGCTATAAGGACGACACTGCCACTCTTGCAAAGTGCGCCATCGCCTCTATGCGCAATACTCTGAAGTGACGTGCAGTGTTCTAGTCGCCTTGCACGTACTTATACGACTTTCAGCGGTGACCCTATTATTTTATTGGTAGAAAGTCTGTAGGAAGTTCCAGTGCAGGGCCCTTGGGTAGTTTTGTATGTATCTGATGCGTATATTTTTAACTACAGCGTTTTGCAAAAGCAGTTATTAGTCATTTTGGAGTACTCTGAAATTATGTTTCTAATGAACGAGGCGTATTTAAAGCACTCGACAGCCCTCGTATAATGTCTGAAGTGTGTGCTCTTTTCGTAGAACAGCACGTTGGAAGCACGTTTTACAGTTTCCTGGAAAACGTGTATTTCAAATACGTTGCAATATTTTGCCCATGTTGTTTTTTTTTTTTTTGCACCTGTAACAGTAATTCAGATTAACTCATTACTTATACTTTTTTAAGTCTCACATGAGAAAAAACCGACTGAAACTAGTTATTCTGGTTTCAGGAATTCTGTGAAGTAGTTCTTTATGTGAAGATAAAGTATGAATTCGAATATTAAGTCTTAGTGTTGGGTTATAAAGATATATAAAGAAACACAAGATTGCGAGCATGCCGGAAGAAGCAGTGTGAAGGGGCAGCGAAATGAATAGAGTCCCAGTACCACATAGCTCTGAGATTAAAATAGTGTTTTCAGCAGTTTGATTAGAAGGGATCGAGAGATCGGGCAGGGGCCGCCGAAGGGTTGTTGACCGCGCCCTACGCAGCAGCAGTGCTAATAGCGGCGATGATGTCTCCAGAAGGAGTGCGTGCCAAAACAGTCGTCAACTGGTACTCCGGCCCGCCCACACGCGCGTTTCTCGGGCAGGGCCGGC
>NQII01005919.1:0-55449 GCA_002778355.1 Clitarchus hookeri
TTCCAGACCCTTAAGTGCTTCGTCAAACTAATGTTCATGATCCAAATACTTGTTCACTCTTTGAGGATCCTTTTGTACTGGATGTAATGCGGATAGAATAGACCATAAAAAACATTTTTGATCATTGTTCTTAACATTAATTACTGCTAGCTTAGCTTTGATTTTTTCTGGAAGATCAACATAAGAGCTACCCTTAAATGGAACATATTTATTTATTCGCACCTCTAGCTTGAATATCCTATTGAGCACCCACTGAGAGCCCTTTGCTTCAAATGCACCCATCTCAGCTATGATTTTTAATATGCCATCAGTATAATATTTTTCTAGATCAGTTGATTTCAGTATTATTTCGTTCTTGGTTTTAAAAGAGTGTTCTACATATTCGATATTGTCACCAGTTCCTCTTTTGTACTCAGCGAAAAACTTCATGTTCACTTTGAGGTCCATTGATTTTAAATGTTTATTAATTATGCTGATGACAGTAACTTTTATATCGTTTAGGAAATGATTTGGGTCTTTGTAAGCATTCACATTATTTACAGCATAAGTCTTGATCCTACTTTTAAATGCTTCTTCAATTTCTTCAACACTGAATCTGAGTGTGTATTTGTGTACTTTGCTCCTCAAGTGACTTTTTTATGAGATATTGTTTGTAGTTATGTCTACAAGCCTCACAATTAACTTGCTTATCTTTTCCTTTGTGTAATCTACTTCTCAGGTGACTTTTTATTAGAGATGGTTTGTAGTAGTGGTTACAAGTTTCACACTTGACAAATGGTTGTTTCGGTTTCTCCTTCTTTCTTTTCACAAAAACATCACGCTTAAATTTATATTCGTTCCAAACATTACCAGTTGCATTAGCCTTTTTCATTGCAATAGTCGTCTTNTTATTAAGGTATCAATTTATTTTCATTTGAATTCATATTCATTTGTTATATATTTTATTTTTTTTAAGCGCTCATAAACATAAAAAAATTGCGTCAAATATTGTATTTAGATAAAGACGCAATTTTTTTTGCGCTCAGACATAAAAAACTTAACACAATTTGTGACGCAGCTTTTTTTGCGCAGCTCGGATCGGCATTTCCATCTAAATCATTTAGTGACGAAATCATTTTTCATTTAGTGACGAAATCATTTTTCATTTAGTGACGAAATCAATTTCAAAAAGTAATTTAGAGCCCCAGGGGGGTACCTTCCGATTTAAGTAACTTTTTCCTGCGCTGAATTCGGCATTTCCCTACTACTGGTGTGTATCTTCAAAGTTTACCCATCCCCTTTNGCATGGCAAGGGCAGTGTTAGAATTTTCACAGGCCTGCACATACACTGTCCCAGGTAAGTGGAGATTGCACATGTACATGCTTCCACATCATTTACACAATATCCATGGTGTTAGCTAGCCTAACTCAATATGCATGGGAAGAGCTGTGTTAGCATTTTCACATGTCTGCACCTGCACAGTGTCAGGTAAGTGGAGTCTGCACATGTAAATGCTTCCACATCGTTTTCGCAATCTACATAGTGCCAGGTCGCCTAAGTCAACATGCGTGGGAAGAGATGTGTTAGCATTTTCACAGTATTAGTTGTGACCTTGCTTTCATCACATCATGTCTGCACAGTTCTGGCCTGAATATGTACCCATTTACTCCGATATTATCGTGGGCTACCGCAGAGTTCACTTGCAAATACCTGGTATGCCAGAGCGAATAGAAAGATGCGATGGTCTGAAGCACTGGGTTGCACGCAATGTGGAAGAACTTTTATCAGTGGAATCAATCATTTGTGACTTCAATGTCAGCAAGGTCCCAGGGGAAAATACTAAATACCGCAGATAGCGTCGCCTATGCAATTAAATATTTATATATTTATGTGTATTATGCCTTAGGGATATATTTTTAAATTACCATCTAATATGTTACTAGGCATTTAAAATATGCACACATATATCATTTATGTGTGAAACAATATATATTCATAATTATAATTATTTATATTCTTACTATATATTATTATTATGTATTCATTTTACATATGCAAATAAATATATATATATATATCTGCGGGTTTAATATTTCCTGTGAATGTGCAAGATAAATACAACTTAAATAATAAGATTTTTCTACCTCGAAAAAGCCGCGTCGATTCGTAAATATGAATANCACCTTGAAAACGCCGCGTCGATTCGTAAATATGAATATGTAGCCCTGTTCGGGGCATGAAGTGTATTATCTTAAGTTCGTAAATGGGAAATTTTTTCCTATTTCTGTAATTGGCGGTCTTTTTTATGATGCCATTATTTGGTTTCAGCGAGTGTACTTGTGTGTGTGTGTGTCTATATATATATATATATAATCGGTGCAAAAATATCTTAAGTTTTCTCCTCGCAACTAGGGTTTAATCTTTTATTCATGATAGGAGGTTTACACTTGTATTTGTGGAAGTGAGCGGATCGAATATTCTGTTAGATTCCTCCTCACCCCCCAAATGGTTTAACATCTAATGCCACTACTTATGTGAGTGTGGAAATATTTATAAATATACGCATCAGCGGATGAAAGGTTTCGTTTAATGGGTTATGAAGAGAATAATAATGATGTAATTCGGTATATATTCCTAGCGGTATCAGACTGGTTAACAACGAATCGGGTGCAAAATGTTGGCTTTATATACCTGGAAAATGCAAAATAGTATCTCGGTATGCCTAAAAAATCAAAGGAATTGCTGATACTAAATTAATATTTGTGCTCAATATAGCGATAAAAAAAAATTCATGTGTACATATTTGCCTTCATTACGTGTTGCGTTTTTCTAATGTTTTTTTGTCCTCGAAACGAGGATGGCGCGTGATTCTGAAAACCTGATGTCGTGGATTCTATGCGAGAAGAAAAGGTGAACCCCTCCCCCCTCTTCTTATAATGAACAGATCTAAATATTTTTTATTAGTGTGTGCCTAATTCGATTCTCTTAAAATGGTGGAGTGAAGCTATATTTTCTGGGTAGTGTGCAAGCTAAAATAATAATAAATGTAAATTTCACATCTTTTGAAACGGAGCGAGTTGCTAGGGCAAACGGGAATAAGTAACGACTAGACCAAGAAACATTCCTGGAATTCACGTGGAGTAATTTAAAAAAAAAATTGTCTGAACGAGTCGAGAATCGATCCCGTGTACCCTTGAATACGGGTATCCCCTGGTGTTTACTTGTGTGTGCAGATATCACCTCCGTTTATTATCTTCTGAATTAAAGTTGACTTGTGAAGGAAATAAAACATGCTGCTTGAGCAGCGAGCCCCCCGCGGACACCCTTCAGCTCTCCAGCGGTCAGTGCGCAAGGTAAAAGTAAAAATTCAACACCTGGTGCAGCGCGGCTGGACGTGTGCGCGATATCAGTTTACTACTGCACGTGTTTCTCGTTTCCTTCTGTAATGGAACTCGTAGCCACTTCTTTAAGTATGGTTATGTATTAAAAATTATTTAAAGCATCTGTCAGCCTCGCCTGCAATTTGGATATTTCAGGCTCTGAGTGTGCGTGCGTGTGTATGTTTGACGTATGAGAAAGTGGAGAATTTAACATTTTTCTTCTTATTTCTTAGTTGAACAGCATTAGAAAGTATCTTTGGTTTCTCTGGAATTAAGAAAAAAAAATTACATTTGATTTTTCTACACGAAAAAAAACCAAGCGCGAGTTCGATCCAGAATTTATTTACAAATAAATTTGTACATATAATTAATTTTATACTTTCGAAAGGGATTAACTCAACTCTAAAATTTTATGGCCTCTATAATGCACTGGCTGCAATATGCTAATTTTTTTCGCACTTGTGAAGTCTTTCCTTTTATGTCTCGACTAGGGTGAAGGATGGTGAATTAGAGCTGAATGCGCGTGCCTTGGGAATTCGTATTGTGGTATAAATCTGAACAGTGTACTAGCATCTCGATAATAAAACTATGTTTTAGTTTACGTAATTTATAAAGCGTGAATACTATTTACACCTGCTCGACTAGAGGCCACACACATACATACACATGTTCGCATGTCACTTTTAATTCGGCTTAAGTCACCTGGCGGTGTGTTGGGTCTCTTTAGGGGGAGAATGGGGGTGCTTTACCGCGGATCAGATAAGTCTCTTAATGGAGCGAGCGCACACGAATGTATGAAAATACAGGAACTTTGTTTGCCGAAGGTAACTGATTTTTATGATTTACTATACGTACATTACTTGCATGTATAAATAGTTTTATATGCGGACACTGGGAGTTAGAAATATCGTTGCACGTGGAGTAACCATACGGATATTTTTTCCACAGCATTGATTTCCTAACGTACGGATTTTAAACTTGGGAGGAAATGTTTTTAATGATGAGCGTATATGCCTGGGTAAGGGGGGACGCCAATGATCCTTCACTGTGCATACCGCATACCATGAGGGGTAGCAAAATAATTTTAACTCTTTTTTTGGGTTTTTCGAACCATGATTACTTTATTGAAAGCTTCATAACGCATCCGTACACGACACGCAATTTTATCTAACATGAATTTTAAACAAATATTTTGCTGAGAGGGGCAAGCATTCTGTTTAGACGGGAAGGGGCACTCGGTGAATGATTTTTCGTTAATATTTACCTCATAACACGCTCTTTGTATGTTTCTTTTTCGTGACGTATATTTATAGCATGAGGTTTTTACAGCATTTTTGGTATCTTGCTTTTCGATTCGAATTCCTTCCTTTCGTTGAATGGGGCCAGTTTTGCAATGCTGCGTTTGAACTATACATTACATTTTAAATTGTATTGGCAGTGTGTCTATGTGGTGCGCGCCAACAGCGATGATTTACTCGAAGTCGAGTTAAACATGTTCAAATATTCTTCGTATATTTGCTTCGTATACGCTGCTGAGGAGACTACACGACGGATTCTGGCAGGTGGAGGTCCTAGAGCTACGCAGATTGTTGCATGTATCTGCAAGTTATCGCGCCTAGCAAATGCCATGCTACATTTTACACACTTATATGTCACTCAAACTGTATTATTCGAACAGTCATACCTTTCGTGTCTTCGAACACATTTTGTGAATGCAAACGACGTGCTATGTAGCGTCACAGGTACTCAGTTAACGCCTTTGAAAATTAGACAGGTGGTAAATTTATAAATTAAAAAAAAAACTAAGCTATAGAATGGTTTTTTATGAGGTTATATATTCCTCTAAAGACAGGCTGGCCCGAACCGGTACTCCAAATTTAAGCAGATTTGTAATTTCGCGGGAAAATATATGTGTATAATATGCACGATTAATAAGAACCTGTGACCTGATGGAATTATATATCTGAACTTACTAGTCAGAATGCTAAATGACGAGGGGTCACCTCTGACATCAGATGAGAAACAGTGCCGAAAGTCGGCATTTTTACCATTATATACTTTCCCCACAGTAGCACGCTCTGGCGGTCACTATTGTAAACATGAGATGTAGTAGCAATGGATAAAGCCTGGGTGAATAATTGGTCAGACCAAAGTGGTGGGGTGATGGGTAACATAATAAATACTCAAGTTCATTGGCAATTTAATTAGCATTAAAACAAAAAAATATTTTTGATTTGCCGTAATTAAAGTTTGTCAATAAAAAAAAATTATCTGTTTAATAAATTAGGCTTGTTGTTATGCCGCTGTTTGGAAAAAAAATTATTATATTTTACCCTATTGGTAAATGTACAAAAAACATAAAGATACCATGTTTAGTGAGTGGCGACAGCTCGCTTTGCGGCTGAATTTGTCAGAATGAGCGTTTACCGACAGCTCGCTTGGCAGTGAAATCGAGAAATTAACGCTACTTATGTTACTTATGTGTGGAAAATAGAGTCCAATATGAAGGGCACTGACAGCACCACTTATAATTGAAAAACATAAACAAATATGGCTGCCACCTGGTGGTTAANAACATGAGATGTAGTAGCAATGGATAAAGCCTGGGTGAATAATTGGTCAGACCAAAGTGGTGGGGTGATGGGTAAAGTAATAAATACTCAAGTTCATTGGCAATTTAATTAGCATTAAACCAGAAAAATATTTTTGATTTGCCGTAATTAAAGTTTGTCAATAAAAAAAAATTATCCGTTTAATAAATTAGGCTTGTTGTTATACCGCTGTTTGGAAAAAAAATTATTATAAAAATGGGATAACCATTTACATGTTTTTTGTATTTCTATGGTACAAATGTGAGTGGCGACAGCTCGCTTTGCGGCTGAATTTGTCAGAATGAGCGTTTACCGACAGCTCGCTTGGCAGTGAAATCGAGAAATTAACGCTACTTATGTTACTTATGTGTGGAAAATAGAATCCAATATGAAGGGCACTGACAGCACCACTTATAATTGAAAAACATAAACAAATATGGCTGCCACCTGGTGGTTAAATAGGCGGATCGTCTTGTGGTGAAATCCGTAATTATTAAAAATATAAACAAATGACAAACCAAAAAACCAAGATGGTAGAACGAGTATGGATGAGGGGTGGGGTCGAACGAAGGTGAGTAGTTAGAAGGGGGAGGGGGCAATTAGCCAATGTGAAAATTGGCGTATAAATTAAATATATTGGAAGATTGGGTGAGTAGTGTGAGGGGAGTGGAGGGAGTCAGTGGTCTGCTGGGCGTTGTGCTGGTCGAACCTCCGGAAATGTACCTTTTTTAAAACTAATTTTTTAATATTTTTTTAATATTTGTAATTTTTTTATAATTGAAATTTTTTTCAAAATATATTTGTAATTTTTTTGGGATTTATTGCATTTGAAAAATTTTGAGGTTAGAGGTCACCTGGGTCAAGGTCAAGGTAACCAACATACAACATAGTGGACAATATGGCCACATGCCGACTGGAATGACATTGCATGAACAGCTCCGACGCTCTGAGCAGCCCCTTGTCACAAAATCGGAATAATCATTCTACTGCATTTCTTAACGCCGATGGCGTCTCTAATTTTTTTTCATGTGGATAAAGGTAATGAAACATTTATTTTAAAAAAATTTGTTTTCTCCTGCGTGTAAATAATCTGAAGTGTGTATTAGCACACAGAAATAAAACATAGTTTATATTTGGAAAAAGTATTGCTTTCCACTATTTGCAAGGATATTTTTTTTACTGGAGTCAGTACATGACATTCATTGGCTGCGCGATAAAACACTCTCATTTCCCGCAGGCACTCGTTCGTGCAAAATAATTAAGCGTAATTTGTTTTTAAATGTATCTGACAGCCCTGTAGATACGTCAAAACTTCAACGAAATTCACAACGCGGAAATTTTCGAGCCAAACTTTACTTGTTAACAACGCATAGTTTTTCATTTTTTAACACGTATCTTTTGCAGTGGCGAATTTAAGGTAGGAGCGGATTGGGCTACCACCCCCTCTAAAAGCCCGAGAAAAATACGTTATTTACACAGTATTTCCTGAGATTAAAATGTACATAGTAAAAATATTACACATTTGCAAATAAATATTTGGAAGATATATACTATGTGCGTTTATGTACGTATACACAAACACATATATTATAAACACAGAAGCACTCACTAACTCCCATTTTAAATTTCATTACGTCGCCATTCTGTCCACTAAGAATTTTGAAAAAAAAAAAAAAAGAAAAAAAAAATCACTAAAATTTAACATTTAATAGTGACAATACAATCAGGCACGTCACCAAAACTGCATGTGCATGTGAGTCTGCTTGTATGTTTCTACAACAGTTTTAACACCAACCATGCAACAGAATTGCTGCATTCCTCCTCCATAATGAGGTAGCCACTATTCATTTGATGATACGTCTTTCTCACCATGATGTATTTGTATGCTTGTTAATTTAATCTTTTAAGAATTTACTTTTAGAAAAAGCATCTTGTGTCATAGCTTGTAGTGCAGGAGTAACATCTCAATTATTAATGTATAACTAATTCACAACTTGATCAATGTAATTATTACTTTCCTGAAGAAAACTCATTAGCATGCCAAAGCAGGGCATGGGGTCGGATAAAAAATATTTACTTGCTTAAGAATTCGATTCACTTAAGACTTATTTTGTGAAAAATATCCCGATGTTTCTCTGAAATATAAAACAGTCCAAAAAATATATTAAAAAAATTATTTAAAAATTTTTCTTATTCAAATTTGGTTAAGATTAGATATCGTTGAAAAACTCTATCCTTGACATCCCCGATGGTCGTGTGGTTAAATGACAGATATGTCACTCACGTCTCAGTTGTCTTATATATTGGGTATGTTTATAACAGCCTTATAAGAGACGATTTTGGTTTTTATTTGATTCAAGGAAACGATGGTAATAATTTTCCTCACGAAGGAAATGTTACCAAGCAGAGCACGAACAACGAGCAGTTAGAAACAACTAATTGGTGTAAGGATACGTTACATGGTTTTAAGTATGATACAGGATATAAATATAACAGATCGTATTGGAATCGCAACAGATTAATGCACGAATGATTTCAGAACTTTGTGGTGATTTTCAAAAAATACAGAGAGTTAGTGACCATGTGGTTCTTTGTCTTTACTACAGTTTGTCTCGCATTTTTGTTATATCCAAGTCCATAACTGATTAAAGCGTAACGATTAGAGCTGTTAATAATATTCAAAGCCATTAATTTCTTTAGTGCATTTTCAAATGAAATGCTGTTCTTGTTTCAATAATTAAGAGGATAATTAGGGAAATAGTGCGAAGCTTGCTGGATCAAACGCCACACTGCAGTGTTGACCGTTTAATTTACAACTGCAGAAAGTAGCAGAAGTGGTGCAAATAGTTTTCAAATGGAGAAGCATGGCAGGCAGCTGTTAATGTAATGACGCTGGTCATAGCAGTTAGTGATACGACATTTATTGTTACATTTAAAATCGTAGTGACGTTTTATTACTAACACTTCCATTCATCGAGTTTCTCTAGAAGTAATCTTTACACAGGCAGAGAGCTTTCAACAGTATGAAAGAAAAAAAATTAGTGTTTCGAGCGAGAGTATAAATATCTAGCCTTAAAGCTGTTGAGTCTTTTAATACACTTTTCGCTAAAGCTGAAGAAACTGAAAAATCATTAAGTATGAATATCATCTTCCCTCGTACCATCAGACATCAATCTTTGCACTGTAAGGTACCTGCAAATATTACTAAACATTAGAATGTTGATGTTCAAACCTCTAGTGACAAATGTTGCAAAACGCCGTGCCCGAATTCAGGTATATACAAGTGTACTTGCACCCTTTTATACTAATCAGACCCTTGGCACCATACTTGATGAATTCGGACAGGCGACCTTGTTGGCTTCGACCACAGCTATTATCCAGCCAATTAATTTTATTTCACAAGCATTTCGGTGAAGAACTTGTTAAGTGCCGAAATTTTGTAGGCTTAAATCAAGGATTCAATATTATTTCAATTTGACTTAAATATCATTTATTGTAATACTGATTGTATGTGAGTTTGCAATTTTGATTGCTTGTTTTACATTAACTTCTGTCGGTTATGAACAGATAGGCCTAATACGAATTTATTGTTTAGAATTTTTTAGGGTTTATCTTTCCGTTATTGTTTACTTAGTTAAAAATTCTTCCTTCGAATAAATTTATTTAAATTAAACTATTAATGAATCTAATTGTTTTAAATGAAATAATAATGTCGAGAATTAATTGTAATCTACAAAATTCACCTCAAAATGGCGGCACGAGTAAGCCCCAAGATCGCGAGAAGTAAACATGCTCGTTCGTATACTTGCAATTCGGACAGCACTGATGACGTCACTTCCGAGGACAGGTAGGCATGAGTATGTACGTACTTCAGGTGGATTCGGACGAGGCATAATATTTCTAATCATTTTTCTCTAGTGAATTCGTTCATGAAAAATATTTTTAATAACCTCTTGTATGGCCATTGATAAATTATACAACTAAGGAAAACTTGAAGTTTTTTGCACCTTGATACTTGATTGTTTTAAAAAAAGATCTGCAAAACCACCTAAAATAGTTTTTTCAATGTGAAAAGCTAAATATAAAAGTTGAAATGTAATAATGAACGTTTCCCAGAGTTTCCTAGTGGAACAAATGCGTACTACATTCAAAGATTGCTGTTTGAACTGCTGTCTTGCAAGTCGGAGAGTGTTGTCGGTCCCGAGCACACGTGCCCCTTATTGCACAGAATTAGGACATTCTTCCTATCACACTGTGGTTAGAAAATAATAATAATAATGGCGTGTGCACCCAGGGCAAGGCCACACCGTCCGAGTAACAGTCTTTCCAGCTGGGACACGTAGGTGACCGTCATCCCCGGGCATGACAGAGGTGAGACCCTAGAATGGAGCGGCACTGGAATGCAAGGGCGGGAGAAACGGGAGTACCCCGAGAAAACCCGTCGGCAAGCGGCATCGTCCAGCACGATTCCCACATGCGAAGATCCGGGAGTGAGCCCGCCGGTGATCGAGCCCGGATCGCCGTGGTAGGAGGCGAGCGCCCTGGCCACTACGCCACCGCTGTCCCCACTGTGGTTAGAAACTTCACAATGGGATTGCTTTAAAGGACGTGCATCGGGATAGTCCGACTGACATGGAACGGTGAAGAAGCTGCATGTGAGAAAGCCTAATTTGTTAAGTAACACAGCAGCTGTTACTGCCCTACTTCAGTAAAGCACGAGTGTTCTGAGAAAATAACTTTTAAATATTTAGTTTTTTGCTGTAATTCAGAAAACTTTTCAAGGAAATGTGTTCTGAATATAATACAAATCTCACGCTGGTGAAGTGTTATTTATTTATAAATTAAAATACTCCTATTTTTAAAACGATAGTTTTCTATTGAGATTATTTAAACAAACAATATTGTCGTCTTGGTGTAAATTATGACCTGGTGTGAAACATTTCACTGGCCATGTAAAAGGATATGTTGTTTTAACTTACGGTAAATAAATATTTTCTTCAAAACGACGTATGTATGCCACGCGACAATTGCTAAAAATATTTCCTCTGCAAATATCGAATTATTGAGACAAAATGCAAAGCTACACAAAAATATACAATACTCGTTATCACAAAAGTTTATTTGCATTAAAAAGTCTGGAATATTTTCAAACTCAAATTTATGATAGCTCTCATCGTATGAGAAGAATTAACACAAAATACGCTTTTTCTTTCATGAAATGCAGAAGAAAATTGTGTAAAGTGAAGGCAGTTGAACATAGTCAGGTTCCCCCCGCTCATTTAACCTTAAAGTAGCTTCGAAGTTTTGTGTTCAGATATGTGTTTGGTAAAACTAAAGTCCGAGAAAGTTTTTCTTATCTGAATGAACTTTGTTTCTGTCCAACGTACCCTCCCTTATTTACATGATCATAATGTGTTTTTTCTAAGTATTTTTCTCACAGAAGCCTTTTCCATTGAAAAATTTATCTTGTTTCCAGTTCTTTCACAGTTAATGACACCAACATTTTTGCTGTTAACTTTACACAGTAAAATAGTTTGTTCATTTTACAAAAAAAAAAATTCGAAAANTACTTCAGTAAAGCACGAGTGTTCTGAGAAAATAACTTTTAAATATTTAGTTTTTTGCTGTAATTCAGAAAACTTGTCAAGGAAATGTGTTCTGAATATAATAAAAATCTCACGCTGGTTAAGTGTTATTTATTTATAAATTAAAATACTCCTATTTTTAAAACGATAGTTTTCTATTGAGATTATTTAAACAAACAATATTGTCGTCTTGGTGTAAATTATGACCTGGTGTGAAACATAATTAATGGTCATGTAAAAGGATATGTTGTTTTAACTTACAGTACATAAATATTTTCTTCAAAACGACGTATGTATGCCACGCGACAATTGCTAAAAATATTTTCTCTGCAAATATCGAATTATTGAGACAAAATGCAAAGCTACACAAAAATATACAATACTCGTTATCACAAAAGTTTATTTGCATTAAAAAGTCTGGAATATTTTCAAACTCAAATTTATGATAGCCCTCATCGTATGAGAAGAATTAACACAAAATACGCTTTTTCTTTCATGAAATGCAGAAGAAAATTGTGTAAAGTGAAGGCAGTTGAACATAGTCAGGTTTCCCCCGCTCATTTAACCTTAAAGTAGCTTCGAAGTTTTGTGTTCAGATATGTGTTTGGTAAAACTAAAGTCCGAGAAAGTTTTTCTTATCTGAATGAACTTTGTTTCTGTCCAACGTACCCTCCCTTATTTACATGATCATAATGCGTTTTTTCTAAGTATTTTTCTCACAGAAGCCTTTTCCATTGAAAAATTTATCTGTTTCCAGTTCTTTCACAGTTTATGACACCAACATTTTTGCTGTTAACTTTACACAGTAAAATAGTTTGTTCATTTTACAAAAAAAAAAAATTCCAAAAAATGTAAGTAGTCACAAAATATTCTTACAGCACTACAGTGCAAAGACCATTTCTTTGCAACACACTTTTATGAAACATTTAAAATTGTTTATATGTTTATAATAAACGAGTCTATGTTAGTTGCTTGATAAAATTCGACGTAAGATTTACTCACATGTAAAATTTGTTCTTTATTTACTTATACTGTTGCAAATAATAATCTTGGTAACTATTTTCCGAAGGATACTGTTTAAAAATATAGGAAAGTTTAACGGTGCAGCTAATAGTGCAGATACATGGAGCGAGAAAATCTTAATTCATAGTATAATGTACCACGAAATAATGTCAAGCTGACTTAAATATGCTGTCAGCTTAACATTAAAACAAAGACAAAACTCAGTTGCCCATACAACACGATGTTCAAAGATTTGAAGATGTTTTTTTATGACACTTATATTTCTCTTTCCAGTTCATTATAAGGGAAATTAAAATGTCTTTGAACTACAGATCACAATACATTTATGCCAATGAGCAATAGAGATACGTATTTTTATTACAGTGAACAGACACAAATTCATAGTGTGTTGCTGTAAAATTACAAAATCAAAATTTAAAAAAATTATTTTAAAGTCACACTGTTTCGAAATATATTTTTCACAATTGTATACTCATTTAAAAATATTATAGAAACTATTTGGAAGATATTTTGAATGAAAATTATTTGTGCCACATTTAAACATTTCAGTAATTGAGGTAGAATAAGTTTTGAATTCAAAATCTTTATGTGAGTATTTTTTTNTGTGCCACATTTAAACATTTCAGTAATTGAGGTAGAATAAGTTTTGAATTCAAAATCTTTATGTGAGTATTTTTTAATGTTTACATAAATCACTAAAAGAGAAATTTATGTTTTTTTATTTATGAATTTACGGTGTTTTCCATTTCTGTTTGTTAACAAGTTGTACAGTCGGAAACATTAAGAATGTTCATATAACATTACAGGTAGGTAGTGCAAAATAAGCAGAACTGCTTCCCCAGAATTTTTTCTGTGCGAAAAAAAGCTTTAACATTGATATTTGAATCGTTACTATTATAAATTATTTTAATGCCAAAATAGGAATTAAACTTTTATACTGAAAATTAGGAAGTATCTGCGTAATTAGGAAAACAAGATTACTTTTCATACACAGTTTATAAACGTAATTTATATGCTTCTCTTACAGGATTTTTAATGCGATGTGAAAGTGATGGGAACTGTAATTAGACCCAGGAAATCAAATTTGCACAAAATTTGAACGCTTAAATTTGATAATGATAGGCCTTTTAATTATATTTTATGCCAGTATTGACATTCGAGGGATTATACTTCACCGTAAAGATTTACTTAACTTTATAGGATGCACTATATGACGATCATGGAATGTATTTATAAGATTAATAACAAAATATTCCTGTAATTTTTTTTTGTTGCGAAGAAAGTAATAACAGAGTAAAACGAATAAGTAATTCAGAAAATGCAACAAAATTGCTTACAATGCATAAACGGTATAATAATTAGAATTTCCTAATTTTCGGATGCTAAACAGACTACCATCACCCCTTTTTTTCTCCTTAAAAACGATTGCTTAAATCCTCCACTGATATTGTGTTACGTCATGCGTAAATATTTCATCGTCTTTGTCCGTGGATGTTACGTGCATGTTCCGACATTAAGTCCATTCCGAAGCCTTGCTAAATTTCTACTTTAATTAAAATAAAACTACATCAAAGGGACAACGAACCACATTATTGAGCACTAACGTTATTAATATTTATTAGTAGGCATTAATAATACGCCAATTTACATGAATCACATATAAAATACAGGCAAAGGATTTAATTAGCCAATAAAAATAAGGTACTTCACCCAAGTATAAAACGCTTGTGATACCCGACACATATAGAATACAACAAAATACATGTGGTGATTTTTCAAAAACCCGCGGACAAAGCTACGTTTGAATGTGTAAATCATTATACGTGATATTACTGTATTTGTGAATGCAATAAGGATGAAGTTTACTTTTCAAAACATGTCACACCCATAACCGAGCTCAAGAACGCAGCTTATAAACGGTATTTTACTCAGAGACTTATTAAGGAACCTGTCTACATGAGCTTATTTATTACGCTTGACGCAGCATTTATTTATGTTCCTGCAACTTATATATTTAAAAATTATAGATGACGGTATATCTCAGCAGGCAGTGACTATGTTACAAGCGCTACAGCATTTGACATGTGTACAGTACAAGTTCAAAAAAATAGCAGAAAGCGAATTTAGTTCTTTTACAAACTCCTTAGAACATGCAGTGTTTTCCTGCGCGGACTGATACATCGTTCGGTGCACATGTGGTGTAGTTTATGGGGGAACAGGAAATGCAATATATCTATTATTCCCATTCTTCTGCACAGGACTAGCGATGCAATGCAATGTAACGGAGTACTGTTTCCAATACGATTTCTCTCCGAATGCTTATCTGGACTAGGGGCTAAGTTTTTTTTTTCATGTCAAACAGTTTAATGTTTTTAATATGAAGTGGAGGCGAGTACAGTCTCTCCCGCGTAGCTACTAGGCTGTGCGCATCTTGGCTTCATGCTGCGCATTGCTGCGACGGAGAAATTTCACGCCGCCAGCAGAGATACTGTAACTCACGTTCGGCGTCAGATTAAGTCACGCCCTCCTGTCTCTCTCTGAAGGCAACACCTTCTCTCGGCCGCGCGAGCACACACGTTTGGTGGATATACAGTACTTGGCCGGCGAATGTCTCCGGGTCAACAAATGCTTTCAAAAACTGCAATTACAATATGCAACGACACACTCGACCAATGGAAACCCACACACGTACTTGTAATTTACGGTAGCATGCCAATATTTAATTTTCTTTTTATAAATTAAAAATGTTATTGAAACAAATTTTNGTACTTGTAATTTACGGTAGCATGCCAATATTTAATTTTCTTTTTATAAATTAAAAATGTTATTGAAACAAATTTCTTTTAATTGAAATAATAGTTAGGGTTTTCATGTTGCTGGGAAGAGGCACCTCTGCCTGTGACGTCAGTCAGTTTGACTGTCCCAAATTTACCTGGCATTTTCCTACTGCTACCAGCCTGTATAGTTCATGAGAAAATAAGTCGGGAGGGAGGGGAAGTCAACCAATAAAAATGCCTTGCCAAAATCGTGACTTTGTATTTTACATAGTGATTTACATTATAATTAATTTTAGTATAGTATGACACCTGAGCGAGCACGATAAAACTTGTCTTAGAATGTCTTATAATTATAACTCTCATGAATTCTAGTATACTTTTTCACTCGGCCATTTAACTTAAAAATCTGTGCGTTCTACAGACTTGTGACCAAGATAACACAAACAAACATTTGCATACACGCTAACCCCAACACGCACACTTTTAAAACGTCTAAATTTTCGAAATCAAGAATAAGCACATGTTCTTTGTACTGCGTCAAGTGAGGTTTTCTGTATTATAAGTTGAATTTAACTTGTGCTTTTTAACCATAGTAGCAGTCAAATTCCCACACGGTGAAACGTTATACTTATCGTTTGCTCTGCAGTAAGATAAGATAACGAGTCAACTTATGGAACATTGATATTTATATCTAACTGGTTGAATAGAGAGAACTTACACGTCCTTACGTTAAATTCGTCATTTCTCTTGCACGACACTGTCCACTTCAGTAAAACGAGCTATTTTAGTTACTGACTTTAATTTTCTTTTTAAGTAATTGTTGTATCCATACACAGAATAATTCGGCAAGTGACAAATTATTAAAACATCATTTGATACAACACAGGAACAGGCGAAAATTATTTTAATTCAAGACAAACGTGTATTTGATTCTCGCACTACGTTACGTCATTGATGGAGGGCAATTGAGGTGAACTTACGTATGAGGACACCCTCTCCTTCCAACCTGTCATAAGACTATCCGTTTTTTTTTTTTTCAAAATTAGGCTAGAATGTGTGTTACAGTTACTCACACTTTAACGCAATGGAATGTACATCATACTACCTAAAAAAGCCTTTCTTACTGAGGCACAGTCGTCACACCTGTATATTTTCTCTTAGTCAAACAGCATTAAAGGTTGTAAAGAAGAGTGTATGACAGGTGTATTTCGATGAGCAGGTCTTCAAAAATGAGAACACAGTAACACAGAGCACAGAGGAAATGGAGTTCTGGTAGTACTTGTTGTTGAGAGAATTGAGCGGCTCTTAACAACGAGGTCTTGAGAGCAGATGATGATGAAAAGAGGTGATAATGGNGTACTTGTAATTTACGGTAGCATGCCAATATTTAATTTTCTTTTTATAAATTAAAAATGTTATTGAAACAAATTTTTTTAAATTGAAATAATAGTTAGGGTTTTCATGTTGCTGGGAAGAGGCACCTCTGCCTGTGACGTCAGACAGTTTGACTGTCCCAAATTTACCTGGCATTTTCCTACTGCTACCAGCCTGTATAGTTCATGAGAAAATAAGTCGGGAGGGAGGGGAAGTCAACCAATAAAAATGCCTTGCCAAAATCGTGACTTTGTATTTTACATAGTGATTTACATTATAATTAATTTTAGTATAGTATGACACCTGAGCGAGCACGATAAAACTTGTCTTAGAATGTCTTATAATTATAACTCTCATGAATTCTAGTATACTTTTTCACTCGGCCATTTAACTTAAAAATCTGTGCGTTCTACAGACTTGTGACCAAGATAACACAAACAAACATTTGCATACACGCTAACCCCAACACGCACACTTTTAAAACGTCTAAATTTTCGAAATCAAGAATAAGCACATGTTCTTTGTACTGCGTCAAGTGAGGCTTTCTGTATTATAAGTTGAATTTAACTTGTGCTTTTTAACCATAGTAGCAGTCAAATTCCCACACGGTGAAACGTTATACTTATCGTTTGCTCTGCAGTAAGATAAGATAACGAGTCAACTTATGGAACATTGATATTTATATCTAACTGGTTGAATAGAGAGAACTTACACGTCCTTACGTTAAATTCGTCATTTCTCTTGCACGACACTGTCCACTTCAGTAAAACGAGCTATTTTAGTTACTGACTTTAATTTTCTTTTTAAGTAATTGTTGTATCCATACACAGAATAATTCGGCAAGTGACAAATTATTAAAACATCATTTGATACAACACAGGAACAGGCGAAAATTATTTTAATTCAAGACAAACGTGTATTTGATTCTCGCACTACGTTACGTCATTGATGGAGGGCAATTGAGGTGAACTTACGTATGAGGACACCCTCTCCTTCCAACCTGTCATAAGACTATCCGTTTTTTTTTTTCAAAATTAGGCTAGAATGTGTGTTACAGTTACTCACACTTTAACGCAATGGAATGTACATCCTACTACCTAAAAAAGCCTTTCTTACTGAGGCACAGTCGTCACACCTGTATATTTTCTCTTAGTCAAACAGCATTAAAGGTTGTAAAGAAGAGTGTATGACAGGTGTATTTCGATGAGCAGGTCTTCAAAAATGAGAACACAATAACACAGAGCACAGAGGAAATGGAGTTCTGGTAGTACTTGTTGTTGTTGAGAGAATTGAGCGGCTCTTAACAACGAGGTCTTGAGAGCAGATGATGATGAAAAGAGGTGATAATGGNTTGTTGTTGAGAGAATTGAGCGGCTCTTAACAACGAGGTCTTGAGAGCAGATGATGATGAAAAGAGGTGATAATGGAGCAGTGCTGGAATGCATGAGCGGCGGAAACGGGAGATCGCCGAGAAAACCCACCGACCAACTGCATCGTCCGGCACGATTCCCACTTGCGAAAATCCGGAGTGACCAGGACGGGGATTGAACCCGGTCCGCTTTGGTGGGAGGCGAGCAGTCTAACCGCTCAGCCACCGCTGCACTGGTAGTGCATTTTTACAGACAAATCAGCTCGTGTTGTAACTTTACTGCACATTTGCAGGCATCCAGATGTCAAAAACGGTCATACGAAAATTAACTCGTGACTGCTAAATAAAAACAGGGGTAATAAAATACTAAACGAAGCCACGTATGAATACAGCAATAAGTAGCATCTTTCCCTAGAGCCTTAATAAAACACTAAAATTTACAGATAACAGATGTGCGAACAGCACTTTTGCAAGCCATAGTTTGGACCACAGTATTTTCAGACATCAACAGGGATTCTGAAATTACTGTTTTTTTTTCCTGTCCCAGAAACTGACAAATAAATAGTGCAAAATTACTTCTTAGTGTACCGAGAGACAATGGAAAGAGGTTATCCTACGAGTAACTGAAATTACTTAACATTCCAGTTTCCACAAAGCTGTACACGCTGCGTTTTAAGAACTAACACTTATATTTTATGATTTTAATCCCGTGAAGTTACAGAAAAAAATATTGATCACAATTATAATTTTAAATGGGAAAGCAATTAAATCCTATAAACTGTTTTGTCAGACAGATATTATGTACAAACTCATGCACATTTATCCTTCATTTTACGCCCGGTTGCTCTTACATCTTCTCTCTCTTCGAATCTCGGACTTGCAGACTTGCGGCGATGTTCTGTTTCAACTGAGTCGCTTAACTTACTTTATTTACACAGGGAAAAGTCCTAAATGAAAGGGATCTCTACATTTATTATAGTAAAGCATATCTTTTTTTAATTTTCTCTTCATATTCGATGATATTTTTGATAAAAGTTACATTATGGTTTTACATCATTGGTATTAAGTGCATTTGTTGAGTGTCTACTGCATATTTTTTATTTTATTTGTTGATATATATTGTACAACTATACAATATAAAAACTTAAATAATACAGGTGATCAATGGTTTAGTGGCTATTAAGGCAATAACTTTCAAACACAGATAAGTAAACATATTAATAAGACAATGTCATATCTTAAAAAAATTGTGTTTTTTATTTATATATATTGTAATGTTCCACCACGCTGTTATTGCCGTATTTATAATATTGCAGCCCCACAGTTGGGCGCCACATTTGTGGTGATGCCAGCAGCATATCTGTAATGATTCAGAGTCTGTGATGACTGCTGGAAATTATCACTCGGTTAGTTCAGTTGCTAGTAATACGAAACTCAAAAGGTGCCAATAAATATAAATAAAGTCGAATGATTGTTTTATTACTCTGCACTTTTATTCATCAATCCAAGAAACCGTTCACATACAATCGTCAGTATGCAGAGTACGAGCCGGTTTACAGGCAAACTAACAGAGAACGGCGCCACAGTCGTTTAATTAATCATTTACTTTACGATAACTTGCCTCGCACTAAAATACAGAAATAAGTGAGCAGAATAAAGTTGCCGGTGTGGGGGTAATGCGCCACGCCCGACGCGGCCTAGGCGAGTCGCTGTTTGTCAGCTGCACAAGCACTGAGAGTCTACTGCCCAACAGCGATAGGCACCCGAGTATTTGTCGCTGCCGGCCTATCGCCTCCCCTCTCCAAAGATAACAGCCTGGCGTGGACCCATCAGAACTGCGGCATCAGTAAAAAATTATCAAATAACCTAGAGATAAAAACTGTCGACATGCAGTTCGGAAGTAGCCATCCAAACTGCATCGTATGTAAAATATAATCGACACCTTCTGGAACACAAACTGATGACGCAGTTTGGAAAAGCTTCTATCTCTAATACTGACATGTAACAAAATACTATGACTTTCGAAACGGTAAAGGTTATTCGACGATAAACAAACTACCATGGCTTTAGTTTTGAATCCTGATAAAATTTTACAACGCCTGGCAAAGTGAATGAAAATGTACCACGTATCCTGAAAATTAATAATACTACGTCATTACAATATGTGTGTGTTTATTCTTCAAGTATTTAACTGTCTAGGTGCAAGTGATGTAAGAAATTGACTTGCTTAACGTGATTAAAATTATAAATCCTTTAGCGATTTTAACTTTATATTTTCTGCGATTACATACATTTAATATAAAAAAAAAATTTTCCTTCAAAACCGAATACAATGATATTTTATTCTACTTTAATAGCCTATTTAGATAAAAAAAAATNAAAAAAAATTTTCCTTCAAAACCGAATACAATGATATTTTATTCTACTTTAATAGCCTATTTAGATAAAAAAAAATGCACATATATTGCCAAAATGTTTATAGCTGAACTACAAGGAAGTCTTTAGTAATATCGTTTTTCCTNAAAAAAAAATGCACATATATTGCCAAAATGTTTATAGCTGAACTACAAGGAAGTCTTTAGTAATATCGTTTTTCCTTGTTTTGCCATCTAAGGGTGGTTTTAAGAAAAAGTACAAATAATATTAGAATTTTTGGGCTTCTATACCAGTAGCATTTTGATGCAAAGATAACAACGGTATATTACATCATTAATGCGTTTTTAGAAGGCCTCCAAGTCAAAATTTACAATTTTTCACACTTTTAGGAGTTTAGTTTCAAAATGTTCTTAAAAAAATATACATATAATTTTTTTGTTGTTGTTTGTATTGGTTACATATTGAAGATAAATGCACAACGATATCTCATCGGGTGAATGAGATATTGAGAAGTTCTCGAAAACATATTCCCCCCACCCCCTCCCTTTTTCCACTTCTTAGGATTCAATTACAAAAAATCCTTTCTTGTTCGATGCCTGCACCGTAACCGGAATCCATCCCTAAATTTTCGTGTTTCCGCGTCCAGAGGTTTGGGCCGTGCGTTGATCAGTGTGTGAATGAGTCAGTTAATCGTGACACTTCATTTTATACATATAGATTGTAATGTACATATAAATTTATATATACTAAGTCTTGACAGAGTTAAACTGAAATATTTATTATGTTAATTTGTATATGTTATCTATTTACTTAGTTTCAAGGCGTTGATGTAGTGTTATCCGAAAAGTTAATATTTTGCGTGTTAATATTGTCAATTTAAATTAAACACCTATTTGACCTTAAGAGGTTTCAAGTCTCCTGGAACGCTAGACGCGATAAGCGTTTGATGTCGTTGTTGCGCGCAGTTCACAGGAAGAGCCCAATTACACGAGCGCGCGCTTTCAGCCCCGCTGGCGGCTGTCCAACTTGAATAATGCCACCCCCGCAGCAACCCCTCGCAACTACCCTTAGCACGTCGGCTGGGCAACGAGTTAGCGCGGGTAGGACCACTCCTCTCCCCCCATTTTCAACCCTCTCGAACGTTTATTGGATCCCCGTGACAAATAAGAAACAGAGCCCCTCTCGCGCCATCCGAACCAACACCCACCCCTATTCCCTTTCCGAATACTTCCCCGGGCACATAAAATCTGGCCCGGGGACACTTGCCTCTCTCCAACCCCCCCATCCGAGCCCTCGAAACACCCCTTCGAAGTCCCTCCCACCCTCTCGGGTTTCCAATCCGCCGGATTAAATCTCCTTCCGCATCGGCAGTCGCGAATATGTGAGAAACTGCCTAACCCCTTCCTCCGTTGCGATCCTCGACGGTTTCTTACCCTTCTCCCCTCTCCCCTTTTATAACCACGTGAAGGGGTCAGTGGTGCGAAAACGCCTTCCCCTCGCCAGCAGGGATGTCACCCTGGTTCTCCGCAGTGGACAGGTTTTAGCTATCGACAGTCTCAGTTCACTGCAGCGTCTGAAATATTTGGCAACCAGGATATGATTTTCAGGTGCACACAATTTTGTACCGCTTCCTAAACTACGGTGAATAATTCAGGAGTAGAGATCCGATCATTTCGGTTAAAATTATTTAGCAAAAAGATGAAATAAAATAACTTTTCACTGCCAATTGACTATCTGGGCACTCTCTCATCTGATAAAACTTGCATGTGTTGGAATCAAAAATAAATATTTAGCTGTCGAATCTCTGAAAATGGCAAAAAGCGGCAAGATGGGAGTGCGGCAGTTTCAAAAGAAAAAGGCATGTGAACTAAAAATTTGGGACAATAGAAAACATAAAGTCGTACAAGGGTCGAAACCTTTATGATAACATCTACAGGAGAAATAGAGAAAAAAAGGTACTATTCGCGAAAAATGCTTCGTGTAGCTTCGGTATATACAGTTCGTTTCTTAAACCCGAAACTATAAGAAATATGGAGACGTTCCGTTTTGTATTTATGGAGCGTAGTGCCATTTTTCTTTATTAATAATGGTGTTTCCGTAAATTAAATGTACATTTCCATAAACATTTCCGTGAATATACAGAAAAATTTAACAGTGTATTCGTGTTTGTTGTGACTCCGGGTTCGACTGCAAGTTTGGCTGCCCAGATTTCAGTTTCCCACGGTTTTTCGAAATCACCCCATGCGAGTACTGAAATCGTACCTTTTTGCATGCTATCACCGCTTTCTTCCGCGATCCTGATAGTCACAAGAACGGATTCATCTCCACTGTACCGGCTGTTGATGACATATTGAGTACTATATTCCTAACAGTTAATTACAAAGAACATTGTATTTTTTAAATTAAGTCTGTTATATGTATATGACATTTTGTTTAATTAAAATTACGAATTCCTAATTTTGAAAATATATTTTCAGAAAAATTTATGAAGAAACATGTTGTTCTGTACGTAAAGATACAAAATATAACACAATAATATCAAATCAACGCCAAAATAACATTCTGAGTAATTATAGTTACCGAAAACTTACATTTGTAAAAATTAAGGGTAGTTGTTTATTAAATTTATCAGCATCAATAATCACGCAGTAATGATTGTAAGAAATGACAATATTTATTCAATCATATTTTGTCATGCCAACGAACGTAAATATTTCTTTACGTCCTCATTTACACAAGCACATTTGAAAATTACGATAATATACACTGCACGAACTTAGAACTTATAACTTTGATGTTTCCTCACACAGACTGCAAACAATTTACAATGATTTTCAATGCATTTTTTCTTACTGCCTGTAAATGTTCAGAAGCAGTCACTTTAATGAACTCCCACGTTTTGTTATTTGTTTTCACTTGCTGCTGTTAACCTTCTTACGGGTATACTCATAATTCGTAGTTACTAGTAATTTTGCAAACGCCATTATGAGTGATATCAGATAAACTTCATATATATATATATATAAATAGTTGGTATTATAAATATCGGAATTCCTTATTTGGACCTGCATTAATCAGGTCATCAGAAACTGTCCAAATTAGTAATCATAAACTAGATGGAAGTTTCGTTTCCTTAACTAAATACCATTACTCTCACCAACGTCAGATATTACATATTGAGAGGAAAGGTAAATGAATTCGTTATACGAATACAAATGGGTTTATTTTTTTTAATATAAGTTTTATATCTATATTGAAAGGCCATATTATCAAAGGTGTATAAAACAACTTTAAAGTCACACACTAAAAGACACATTGAGCTAAACTCTTGCAAAGTAGAAGTTAAACTGCTTGTGCAAATAGTTAATAAACATTCTTTTGGTAACATATTAAATTTTATGTCATTGTTAGACAAATATTTTCAGTAAATTTTCTTTTTTGCTTTTTAAATTTGACAGACTGCATCTGAATCAATGAAATACTGAGTAACTTTGAATTAAGGGGATAAATTCGAACATATTACACGGTGTACAGGTGACCATTAAGGCTTAACTTTCCAGTACAATTTACACGAAAACCTTTAAAAACATTAGCAGTATTAGTTAAATTTAAAATTTTAAAGTATGTGGTTATGGGTAACATTATTTGGCAAAATATATTAAGATAACAATCAACATGACTAGCGTATTATACTACAATAACTCATGTCAATGTTGCGCAAAACACTGCATTTATCTAAAATGAGAAAGGCAGAGAAGAGTTCTAATTTGTTTAATAACAAAATTAATATTAGTGTACCGTAAATAGTGTACTGATTTTCCATTCGGTGAAACTGGAAATTGGTTTCAACACCTCCAGTCATACTTCCATTTATTGTTTAAAAAATTTCAAATGAGAATTTTTACACGTGCTGTACTAAGCATACGCAATACATGTTTCAAAATGTCACAAAATAATTAATAGTGGGTTTGTATTTAGGACATAGGTACGAACCGTCCGTAATCTGTAACAAAAGGACGGTTGGCGAATCTCCTACTAAAAATAAAGTTCACAGAGCATTTCGTCAATCAGTCTCCAGTGCGGTCAAAATCTTGCTACACATCATGTGCACAATAAGAGAGGTTCTGATTTCAATTACCAGTTATGTTGCTAACAATTATAAATCGATACTTGAAGGGTGGATGAAAACACGTTGTGCTATACAATCGGATGAAGTTTTCAGGTTACTTCGGAAACTTTTTAACTTTGCGGAAGCCAAGTTTCGGATGCTGCCTAGATATATAACATTTATATCCGGCTTCGAAAAATTTCAAAGTCAACGAAATTACCGATTGATTTGGCGCAGTGGTTACAATTGGACTTTCATTCTGCAGGACCTGTGTTCGAATCCCGGCCAGTCCATCCTGATTTCAGTTTCCCTCTCAGTTCCCGCATTCTCCGAGCAGTTTTCTCCGTCTCTAAGTACCTCGATGGCGATGAGACATTAAGCCCTACTTACTTACCTACATTGAACGAAATTAATATGTTCATCTAGAGCTCAAATAATTCTTAATATCAATAGAATGTCGTGAAAAATATTTCTTGAAAATGGGGTTTGCTCGTATTTGAAATTTTAACTTTGATAATAATTTTAGCTGAAAACATATTTGTGTAAAAGAAAAACTTCAAAATTTCTACGAAACAATATTTACTCTGATAAGAGAATGTCTTATGTAATGAAAGTTTTTTTTTAAAAACATTTTGTGTTTTTTGTCCAATTATCATCAACCATAATATATACTTAAAATTTAGATTTTGAAAATACTCTTGAACAACGTTAGTAAGTAATATCACATCACGGAGATGTTGGTTGGCAGACAGTCACGCACAGTTTATAAATATAAGTGTAATTCGTCACACTCTGAGGCTTACAACGGTCTGAACACTCTGCAATATTTCAACATTGTGCAGGTTGTGTAACATGCGAGACACCACGTGATTACCAAGAGCCTGACACCGAAAGTTATGGAAACTTTCTATCATTTCGTCAAGCTGAGCCATGTAATCAGCATTGCGCGCTACACAATATTGTGTAAAGATCCATTGGTTTCGTTGTCGTGAAAGGACGAACGATTCAGAAAATTAATTTTGTTGCGATACTTGCACAGACTTTTAAACTGTGTCTAGCAGATTCTGTGCTGCAGATCAACGTGGGAAACAAATTAAGTACATTGCATTTCTTGAGCAATGTTAGTAACATACGAGTCCAAATGAAAAAAACTTCGTATAGACAGTGGACATTAATTTATTACTAAGGTGACGACGTAGACATGCACCTTAAACCCAGTACCCAGGCAGGTGTGGGAAAGCAAACGTCACAGTAAGTAAATTTTACTAGGAAAATGGTGATGATTTTTGTCCCTGTGTATTTTATTAGTATCAAAAATTCAGGCTACACTGAAAACCTTACCGTCTATGATACATTTTTCCTCATTATTTACAATACTAAGTGAATCTCACTGTACATTTCTTACAGGATACAAAAACATCTTCCCTTCACCAATCTGCGTGAAATCAAATTATTTCTCGCAATAACCACTCTCGAGTCCCTTGTACGTTTGTAATTTTAATTTGGCGGTTCTTATTTTGGTCTTAGCTCGTTCTGCTATTTATGTTGTACCTCGGCGAGAAAGAGTAGGAATATATGCTGTTTTATAGCAGAAATANGTCACCAATCTGCGTGAAATCAAATTATTTCTCGCAATAACCACTCTCGAGTCCCTTGTACGTTTGTAATTTTAATTTGGCGGTTCTTATTTTAGTCTTAGCTCGTTCTGCTATTTATGTTGTACCTCGGCGAGAAAGAGTAGGAATATATGCTGTTTTATAGCAGAAATAGCAGCTACTTCTTCCACCCGAATAGCATACAAAAAAGAGCTTCCGGTAGCGCGAACGCGAACTTGAAGAAATAGTGAAGAGTGGAGAGATTTGGGGCGGCTCTTAACAGCAAGGTATTGAGAGCCGATCAGGATGATTGAGGTAAGTATGGAGCAGCGACGGAATGCAAGGGCGGGGGAAACAGGAGCTCCCCGAGAAAACCCGCCGACCAGCACGATTCCCACACGCGATAATCAGGGAGTTACCCGGCCAGGGATTGAACCCGGTTCGCCTTGGCGGGAGGCGAGCAGGCTAAGCGCTTAGTCACCGCGTCCCCTGCAGAAATGCATATCATATAACAGATTAGCAAACCACGGAAGCAGACATACGGTACGTCCCAGAGACTGGTGTGGATGAAAAATAGGTGAATCCTCATCAAAGAAACTCTACTGACACTTCACTTGCGTATACTTGGTTACTCTGACTAGTGGGTCATCTGAATGGACTGACCTGTTTGCCATTGACGACCCAGGTGAGGTTGGCAGGCGGGCTGGAAGGCGGTGATGTGCAGTTGGCTCGAACAGTGTCGCCAACCGAGTAGCGAGGCTTCTCCACCCCCAACTTGGGGTCGCCCTCCGGAAGGTCTGCAACACACACACACATTCATTGACGTGTTTCAACACCACTGCAAACACGCATTTAGAAACTATAAATGTAGGGAGCACACACGTACTGAATGGCGAGAAAAAAACCCTCCATGTACTGTTCGGCATGCCTTTTCTCGCCAGTCACCACAAATTTCACTCCACAAGACATAATCTTGAAATGAAAATAAAAAATTAAAGTTTATTTATCTAAATTACATATCATTTAAATGTAAACAGACTAATTAACAGCATGACGGGGTATTTTAGAATTATTATCACTGTAGAAAATACCTTTATTATTTTTCGCTATGTTCTCAAACTACCCCGTCTTCATCCTCCACTTCCACAATTAGCCTTCAAAGGCAGTGTCCACCGGCTGGCAGATGCAAAATTTAAATAGGAAATCCCACGTTAGGGAATTTTCGCCTAAGTGCGTTAATTTAAAATATACACGTTTCGAACCAAATGTATTCTTCGCGAATATTTAGATGTTCCCTACAGCGGATATGTTTCCATAACATGTGTAGCCCGGTTGCAAGGAATTTTGAAAACTTGTGTTTTACAAAAAAGTTTATACTGCCTATCTACAATGAACATATACGCTCGAAGGGATTTTCTCCTAAAAAATTCGTGAAAAATAAACTTTGTTTGAAAAACCTACCTTTAAAAGTATTGCACAAAGACGAAATTTCCTTAACAAATAATTTCCTATTAAAGTTTCGCAGCTGCCAGCCTGCAGGCAGTGCCCTTAAAATATATTTTAGGTAGTGGCATTGCCCCTTGTCGTCCACCCTCCCCTTAAATTGTATACCTGAACCAATGTATGCCTGAACCAATGTATGCCTGAACCAATGTACGCCTAAGTCAATGCACGCCTGAACCTATGTATGCCTGAACCAATGTACGCCTGAGTCAATGTACGCCTGAACCAATATACGCCTGAACCAATGTATGACTAAACCAATGTATGCCTGAACCAATGTATGCCTGAAACAATGCCCTGTGCAACAAAAACACTGCTAACACACACTCCAACCACACAGCTACCAGAGATATGTGCATTATTGTTATTTGTTTACCGAGCGAAGCAGCACTTTTGTGACTGATACGAAAGGACCGAGTTGGATACCCGTGTCGGCCATTCTTATGGCGGTTTCCCATGATTTTCCGAGATTACTCCAGAAGAACTCTGAAATGGTTCCTATCCATAAGCCATGGCTGATTCCGTGTCCGTCCCTGCTTCTTCGAACAACATGATTTGACTCTGGTTACCTTGCTGCCTGGGCTTTATTTGTTTATTATACACTGAAGAGACAAAAATACTGGTACACCTACCTAATATCGTGTAGGGCCCCCCGAGCACGCAGAAGTGCTGCAAGACGACATGGCATGGACTCGACTAATGTCTGAAGATGTCCAGGAGGCAATTCACATTATGAATCCTGCAGGGCAGTCCACAAATCTAATATGCGCTAATTTAGAAAAGGTTGCACGTCTGTCACGTTTAATGATTCTCGTCAGTCGTCGTTTGTCCCGTTCTTTCACGATCTTTTTCCGGCCGCAGTGATGTCGAAGATGTGATGTTTTACCAGATTCCCGATATTCACGGTGCACCCGTGAAATAGTCGTACGCGAACATCCAAATGTTATCGCTACCTCGGAGATGCTATGTCCTATCTCTCGTGCGCCGACTATAACACCACGTTCAAACTCACTTAAATTTTGATAACCTGTCATTGTAGCAGCAGTAATCGATCTAGCTGCAGACCGCATCGTGTTACTCTGATTGGTTCCATACACTGTTATTTGCATACGCACGCGTACACCAGTTTTTTTTGGCTCTTCAGTGTATTTCGAACACAGATGTTCAGAGAACATGTTTGCACTATTCGCACACTCCACCCACTTAGCTATAGTCTATTCATAGTTACATAGACCTTCTCTGAAGCCCTGCTAAAGTTCAATTTCCTGGCTTATCCTCGGCCTCACTTAAAAACAAATCTAACNATTTCCTGGCTTATCCTCGGCCTCACTTAAAAACAAATCTAACAAGTTACACCAAAGGAACAACGCACCGCATCCGTGTAAGCTCATTTCAGTAACATTTTGGGTGAGAACTATTCCAAAACGTCTATTTTCTCTCTATTTACGTTCATTTTAACTGTAAAGAAAATATTAAAATATATAGCAAAAATATATTAATGTTTAATATACACAAAAAAATTAGATACTCTTACGCAAACATAAGTATAAAGTTCTAATGATACATGAATTATTTAGGAAACTTACAAACACGTAATGCATGGGGTTATATTTGAAATGTTTATTTTAAAATTGTGAGGATCCCGCGAATAGAACTCACGTAAGTTGTCGGCATCACTGTTTTGTTTATTGGGTTAAATATAAAAGTTTTAAAACAGCAAGTTTTAACTCGNGTCCTATCTCTCGTGCGCCGACTATAACACCACGTTCAAACTCACTTAAATTTTGATAACCTGTCATTGTAGCAGTAGTAATCGATCTAGCTGCAGACCGCATAGTGTTACTCTGATTGGTTCCATACCTCTGTTATTTGCATACGCACGCGTACACCAGTTTTTTTGGCTCTTCAGTGTATTTCGAACACAGATGTTCAGAGAACATGTTTGCACTATTCGCACACTCCACCCACTTAGCTATAGTCTATTCATAGTTACATAGACCTTCTCTGAAGCCCTGCTAAAGTTCAATTTCCTGGCTTATCTTCGGCCTCACTTAAAAACAAATCTAGCAAGTTACACCAAAGGAACAACGCACCGCATCCGTGTAAGCTCATTTCAGTAACATTTTGGGTGAGAACTATTCCAAAACGTCTATTTTCTCTCTATTTACGTTTATTTTAACTGTAAAGAAAATATTAAAATATATAGCAAAAATATATTAATGTTTAATATACACAAAAAAATTAGATACTCTTACGCAAACATAAGTATAAAGCTCTAATGATACATGAATTATTTAGGAAACTAACAAACACGTAATGCATGGGGTTATATTTGAAATGTTTATTTTAAAATTGTGAAGATCCCGCGAATAGAATTCACGTAAGTTGTCGGCATCACTGTTTTGTTTATTGGGTTAAATATAAAAGTTTTAAAACAGCAAGTTTTAACTCGNTCACGTAAGTTGTCGGCATCACTGTTTTGTTTATTGGGTTAAATATAAAAGTTTTAAAACAGCAAGTTTTAACTCGTAATACACACCTCCAGTACATAGCAAATGTGTAGAAAAATTAAATTTTTTTTATCATTGAAACAGTTTCTCATACTAAGACCGAATCAATGATATCAATCAGTGAAATAATATTTACTGAATGCCAGTTGATAAGCTACTGCCGACTGGTGAATCAAGCAAAGCAACTGGGAAAGAGTGGCTTTTGGAAGTGGAATTTCCGATATTCAATGGGAATTACAAATAAATCAGTAAAATTCAGCCGTCAACATTAATTAGTTATCTGGCTGTGATTACCAGCTTTCCAATCTTCACTGTTTTTCACTGATTCGGCAAAGTCCTCTGTGTTTCAGTTTGTGTGTCTGCAGTAATAAATGATATTTGTAACTTATACAGCGATTTGTGTTCACCAATACTGCACCTCCCGTGCCTGAGCCCTTGGTTATAACGGGAGAAATATTCTAGAGCAGTTATATTAAGAGTGCAGCTCAGGTCTTATTAGCCAGGCATTTAATTGCCACACAGGGTAAGTTTTATTCTCACATCAGGCATTATGATGTGTGTGTACTCTTACCAGTCAGTATCGCTTCAGTACCATGTATTAATTGAGCTTGAACAGAGCTCTTAATTGGTCGCAGTTGAATGGTCCCCATAGAAAGGGATTACGCCCTTTCCAATCGAATTGGGTGGATGTTCTCCACCCAAGGTGGTTCCACTTCACCTGTCAAAAGCATTACACAGAGTTGAATCTGTACATGCCACCTTGATAGGGCCGAAGACTATCCACCTCTACGAAACCACTTCGTGAACGAGTACTCTTACTAGGCGGACCAGACAGGCGATCCTTCGTTAGTGAGCATCAACCCTTTGAAACCAACTCCTGAGGTGAGCCAGCACGCTTACANGACCAGACAGGCGATCCTTCGTTAGTGAGCATCAACCCTTTGAAACCAACTCCTGAGGTGAGCCAGCACGCTTACATTCCGCGGCAGCTGCTACCGACTCTAAAGAGACACAGGGCCAGCCGTCCAGGCAGATACCTACCTCCAGATCTCCTTCCAAGCAGAAGGTTCAACTAATGCTACCCAGAGTCCGACCCGCGATCAGCGCGGCCGAAGCCGGGTCTTCACACTGAACCCCTGAGTACCCACAATTTTCAGACATATACACTGAGCTTTCCTCCAGANGACCAGACAGGCGATCCTTCGTTAGTGAGCATCAACCCTTTGAAACCAACTCCTGAGGTGAGCCAGCACGCTTACGTTCCGCGGCAGCTGCTACCGACTCTAAAGAGACACAGGGCCAGCCGTCCAGGCAGATACCTACCTCCAGATCTCCTTCCAAGCAGAAGGTTCAACCAATGCTACCCAGAGTCCGACCCGCGATCAGCGTGNGAAACCAACTCCTGAGGTGAGCCAGCACGCTTACGTTCCGCGGCAGCTGCTACCGACTCTAAAGAGACACAGGGCCAGCCGTCCAGGCAGATACCTACCTCCAGATCTCCTTCCAAGCAGAAGGTTCAACCAATGCTACCCAGAGTCCGACCCGCGATCAGCGTGGCCGAAGCCGGGTCTTCACACTGAACCCCTGAGTACCCACAATTTTCAGACATATACACTGAGCTTTCCTCCAGAGCAGCCCAGCCCCTACAGGACGCCAGTCAATCCCTTCTTAGGAGGTCCGCCACCCCGAGATCCGCCCCGACTGGCCAGGTAGAGGCCTCAGGTGGGCAGTGCAATTCGTTTCGCGGGTCTTCACCGTATGGCGAAGAATATATACAAACCCTGGAATGCTGCACATAACCTCGCCGTAACTGTTCGTCTGTGCAACAACGAGGCCCTTTCACGCCTGTAATCGTCCTCAATCCGTCAGCCATGGCGTGGCCACCGTGTTACCAGCCCAGACCACGAGAAGGTGGAGATGGACTTGAGAAGTCCTAGGCTATATATTCGCATCATTGACCCATTAAGAAATTGAGTCGGCAGCTTTCACAGCAGAAGGGACAATCCCAAGAATGAGAGGGCCCCACCGGAGCTCACCAGTAGTGGGCGCCTCGGGCCAACGGAACACCACGGTGATCCAAGCTGTGGGCCGCCGGGAGAGACGCCGCATAAAGCATCTAAGTCTTACACATTCGCCGGTTACCACTGTTAGAGCTTTAGACAGGGGATGGCCACATCAGGTGAGTCATTCCGCTTTCGTCACGACCTCCCTACCAAGTACTCGGGAACTAGGCTCTCCCCTCCTTCTCCAAAGACAAGTCCGGTTTTCAGGGCACCCAGTCCCCTCACCTTACACCCATAACAGGCTGGTTGACACACCACAGCCCAGCCCCAGCCTCTCCCCAAAGGGTCATATGCAGGAATACAGCAGTAATTCATTGGGCGTATCTACCCCCTTTTCCAAGAGGTCTCGCGGGAAACATTTCTGTAGGAGACGATGCCATTGTTCCTGTCCACTGTATGTGGCCACTGGGGGGTGTGTGTGATTGACACCCGTGATCCCCCCTCCCCCCTTCGTAGTTACGTCCGCCGCAGCAAGGTACAGTACATCGGAATGGAGTCGCACAGCGACATGTGTTATTTTCATTGTTGTCAAATCTTATTTAAGCTCAGAACACATGATTATGAGGACATGTTATATATCAGAAGGGGTTTGTTACACACTGCAACACACACACCAGTGACACACACGCTGACAGCTTTAAATTCTCCGAGTGCCACCGAGTCATGTAACGTTCCCCAATTTTTATGGAGTTGGCCGTTATCTTACTGTTACCGCATTCTCTGAAGACGACGGAGACGTAATATAACATCTATAGTACTCTTACACACGGGAAAGATTAGTAAGTTCAGTGTCTTATAGGTTTAGGCAAACATTCGTTTGTTTACTCGAGTAGACACCAAATAATCTTTGGCTTTTCCCTGCAACAGCGGGAGTTGCCTTTTAGCTACTGGTTCAGATTATCCCATGATGCGTTAAATAGGCCGGGACCAATTGCAGGAGTAACCCAAACGTACGTGGTATTGAAATATATATTGCCCACTTATGTAATAGCGAATTTTCGTAGCTTTATAAATTATTCGAACGGATACAATGGACTGTATGTTATGCAAAGTAGGAAAGCCCTATATCTTGATGTTACAGGCCTATTGTAATAGACGTGGTGCTACAGAGTAAGTAATTACCCAGAGGATAAATGGCTGGCTATTTCTTACATATGGGCGTACCCGTTCCCAGATTGACTGCAGTAAGCCCTGAGAGCTGGACTTGTCTCTGACTAACCACTGCGTGCTGCGAAAGATTGCGAACTGGTTGAAGTACCGGTTGGTATAAGCTGTTCACGTTTCATTGAACACTTTTGAAATCAACCTACGAAAAATATCACTGCTCTTACCTGCCTGTATTTTAACAAGCACATTTACAGGTTGGTAACGACTGAAAGAAAATAGTTCCACGTCCTAACGTTGAAATAAAAGTGTTATGTAAACATTTGTGAATACTGAGATGATTTATTTTCTATTTTGCTTTTCACATGTACACAAGGGTATGAATTAGCGAAAATGTAAAATATTTAACTTTTATAATAAATTCGCAGTTTCACTGGGCCGACACATGAAAAATGTAATTAAGCCCATGGCAATATTAATTTTACTTGTGGCGGAAGAACACACGACGTGCATATAAGTAGATTATAAGCAGGGGCTTTAAAAGTGCTGAGTTAACCGTGGACAGTGTTCAAACGGGTTACCGTTCACCGATTGGCGAACGGAGTTCCTACATATTGTTGGCCAGTGTCACCATGTCAGTGGCGTGTGTGTGGCTCGAGGTCACTTAACATGCAGTGGTTTCGCCTTCGTATTCCTAAGTACTTCGTGTATATTATAGTGAACGTGTGCTGTGTGTTTTGTTCCAAAATTACGGCTGTAAGTAGAATACAGAGACGAACATAAATGGCGTGTGAAGATAACTACAATCTACACTGCTATAATTGTCAGTTAAAAATACACTCCTCGAGGAGTTATTAATTTCTGAGTTCTCAGCGAGTTACATTAATGCAAAGAGAAACCGCCAGAGCGCATGGCAAATGCATTTATCCTATCAGCGAACATCTTTTAACTTCCGGTGCGATACTAGCTATACAGTCACGCCCCTGTCTCAGAAAAATAACAGGTAAAAGTACACAGAATCGGAATAGAGTGGTAGTACTTTACTTGTAGGCGTGCGCGGTCGTTCATTGACACTGATTTTTCATCTGATTGGCTTATTTTTCCCGAAAATATTTCCACGCGTGCTAGAATTCGATACCCTACGTGAACACGAAAAATTTTAATATTGTTATTGGCAACATGCATTTGCGAGGACATATCATATTTGACATCACATGTAATAATTTTGCTCCAGTACTGTACGTCTAAGTTGCACGGGCAGATCCATAAGACGAAATGGAAAATGTTGATGTGAGTTAACTGCTATGAAAAACATCTTGACAGGAAATCTTTATCTGGAAATTCTGGTGCCCCTATCATCACTCACTTTTACATATACCCTTTTTGTCTGCACTTTCTTCTGGCCTTTCAGTTGAAATAAATGGGTGATTCCAGCTGCGAGACAACCTGGCCGTGTTGTCCACCTTGATGACATGTTGCAAATTAATTATACTCACTACCTGTGCCTGCAAAGCAAAGAAATCAGTGTCCAGTGTCTTAGAGTTCTACTTCACGCAAACCCTATTACTGCGCAACGTCGTGAATATAGGACACAGTGATTGGAAAAGGTCAAACCGGCGAAAACAACTTTATAAGATGCTGAAAATCTAGATCATTATATAATAAACGTACGCGAATTTAAAAGAAAAATTTTGCCGTTTAAAAAAAATTTGTGTCAAATGTTGCCACTAGGATACTTCTTCGCACTCTCGCCTGTGTTATTAATNTTTTGCCGTTTAAAAAAAATTTGTGTCAAATGTTGCCACTAGGATACTTCTTCGCACTCTCGCCTGTGTTATTAATACAAATCTGCTCCGTGATGTTGCCTGGGGCGTTCGGGTTCAGTCTTGTTATTTTGAGATTTCTTCGCCCACCGAGGTAAGCTTCTTTTCTTTTTCAGGCATCCAAGACTGCCTAGCGCGTGCTGCACATTTATCGTTATCATCTGCTATTGTCCTCTGCGGGAGGGAGCGCTTCTGTCTGCATCCTTTCCAGGAACTACACTGCTCGGGAACTGTCTGCTTCCAGGAAGCTCAGAGGAATAGCGGATTAGTGTGACTAATGCCAACTTCAAGCGGATGAAATTTCCCTCGCTGCGTCTCGTGAGGCGGCTTCGCGAAACAAATGAGTAAACCAGCGGCGAAGAATGGGAATATTTCGAAGGAAGTGGTATTTGATCCCGCATTTAGCTTCCAAAATATAACCTCGGTACGTTCGTTGCTGCTAGGAGCGCCAGATGGGCATGCCTCTTATATTACCTTAGAATATATGCTGTTCACGGTAAAGTTAGCACTTTTCTAAGTCCAATCATTTGGAGTAATAATCATTAACATATTTTATTGTAGCCATAGACGTTATCTTTCGAGTCCGGTGAAATATATACACTGTGTTTATTGCTTACATGGCAATATTCATTAAAAAAAAAAAAAGGGAGGAAAAAAATTGGCTGATAGGAAAAACGTAACTAGGGCTTCAATAGTACTCACTTTATCGTGAACAGCCTGTACATTTATCGCCTCTTGCATGCTACTTGGAGGCATCTTTCGTAACTATAAACAGCGTAAAACCACGAAAATATTCTTGCCAATGCATTTTCAAATACCCCATTGCTTATTGCTCCATTTATGACTTCAGTTGTGGCTAAAATTATTTTTAGAATTGACAAGAACATATAGGAAATAATTTTTCTGCTAGGCTTATGTGTAGCATTGTGAAGAGTAAGTATGTTTATATGCTATTAAACTTTACTTTTGACGTGTTTTTGGTTCGCTAGTCCACCTTTTGGTTGTACCGACACGCATTTAATAATGACGCACTGTGTGCCAATGTGTGGCCATATTGACGTACACTTATTACGCTAACAACACTAGTGGGTAGTGTTTATAGTACATTCACAGTTTATTCACACTTTTTGGATCAATCCTTTGAAAAAACACCTGAAGTTAAACGTGATTGGCTGTTTCCTAATTATGTCATACACTAGCACAAGCGTTTTATAGTTGTGTCCACATAAAAATTNTTAAACGTGATTGGCTGTTTCCTAATTATGTCATACACTAGCACAAGCGTTTTATAGTTGTGTCCACATAAAAATTCACTATTTATGGCTAAATTGAAGTTGTACTTATATTTGAAAAATTAATACCAATATTCAATTTAAAATAAATATAAATAAGCACAGTGAGAAACAAGTATACTTTTCTCTGCATTCGTGATATTAGCTTTTAAATACTTCCTCGAAATCTGAGTTGGTAGGTATGATTTGTCTTGTTGAAAGCAATATCAATACGAGATGAAACCTAAAACATATGCAAAAGTAGTGAGACAATTACAAACACACACGTGCCTTACCCGGGATAAGAAACCAGGAAACCTCGTACCATGAGCTAGTCTGCAATAAACTTCAATACGGAGGTCGGATTCCAGCATCAACTTCGAACTTAATCAGTCTAATGTTTCGGATGATGAGATTTATTAACCTAATTTATTTACATTTTGAAAGTAAGTGGTCGAGTCACTTAAAACATGTAAGTTTACATGGCCTACAATAGGGCTACTTGTTTGAAGAATTTTATGTATATCGGTTGATTAGTTCATGACATATGGCATAAAACCTCCAAGTTTTTCATGTGACTATCTTTATAAATGGACAAAAAATGTATGTGTTAGCACATTCGATGGTTGTAAACTGCCAGTATACAACGTTTGGCTCAAATCGATTCAATAGTTTCGTAGCTACAGCACACTAAGCTAAAATGATTTTATAGCCACCATTTTGAAAAAAAGTATCTAATCAGGTTCAATTACTTACGTTTACCGGGCTTGTCATAGTATTACTTACATGCCAAATTGGGTAACAATTCCTTTAATAATTTCCGAAATATATTCTTATATAGTAATTTATTGAGTTAATTCTATCTTCAAATATGGCGCACTAACAAACATTCCCATTTCGAAATGTAATGCTTACACGATGCTCTGCCAGCGTGCAACATTGGTTCTGAATCGGTTAAATGGTTCCCGAGATAAGACACATCTACCTAAATATTAAAATGGCCGCCATCTTGAAAATCAGTCCCCAGCGAGATTTAAAACTGTAAATATCAGGTGTCCTGACAAAGTGCTATTATGAACTGAGTTTGGTGAAATACGGTTCATGTGTTAAATTTGAAAAGGGGTGGACACACTCATGTACACACGCACACACAAACACCAACACAAACCCACACTTACACGCAGGCAAAAAAACAGGAAATTGGTCTCAATAGCCTGTCTTTCCTTGGGAATGTAGACTAAAAACGCGTGTTGTTTATGCCTATACATTATTACCCTGAGTTACGCACGAATAAACTATGTTGGTCCTCTGGGGTAATTTTCTAACCATTGTTTACATGAGGTGGAGGAATATCCTATGAGTAGAACATTAATGAACTTAAGAAAAGTTGGAAGTAACCGTGAATTGACTATATCAGTTTTGTAATGTCCAGTCATATATTTGATATATGATTCGTCCGTTTGAAATATGTTGAAGAGTATGTTCCTACATCAATACCCTTGTTTACTAGATAGACTAAGGGATGGTATCGAACAAACAAGTATGTGATATTTTTAAAACTAAGGAATGTTACTATATAATTTCGTGTTCGCAGTTGCGCTGAATGTGATAACTACATGAAAGACTAACTTTTTCCGGTAGAGCAACATAATTGTAATTGGCGCAACGAAACCGAGGAAATTTATTCACACACGGAGAACAGCTCATATAGCTTATGCAAATCTTCAGAAATTTACACAGTAGGCTGAAGCTAGCAAACTCCCATCCTTCTCTAACTTATATGTCTATATACACAAAAGATATTTTGTTCAATAAATCAACATTTTTTGCACAATGTATTTACAGAAGCATATAAATGTATTATGCAAGAATAAATTTCCTTCATTTTTCTTATTTCATTGTTCTGGAAGTGTAAGATAAGCCTGGAACAAATGTAATATTTTACTACAATACATACAAAATAGTTATGTAATTCATTACGAAAAATTGATTACTTAAGTGCGATTCTAACTTCGGGCTAATAAATGAAAACTACATACCTATATTATTTCGATTTTAATATCTTCACTTCTTCCCTTTTGAAATGGTTTTATTGGGGTGGTTTCTACCAGTTTAAATTTGACAAAATATGCCAACAAAACTTTCAGAATGATCAATGTTATCCAGATGACTTGTTTACTCGCCACTGCACTGACACACAACCAGCCAATTATGTACACTAGAGTGCAGCAGGTGTGTTGTGTGGATGGCGAGGAAGAGAGTTGGGAACACAGAAAGCAACAGAACTGGCGTCACTCTAGTGGTGGATAAAGACAACTGATATCTGCATTATCTTCAAAGCAGGTAACTGTGCACCGCCCTCATAGTGCAAAACACAACGAAGGCGGAAAACAACGAAGTGAAATTTTTTATATAAGCGTCCTCGGTAGTTAACTGGTTTTGTAGCACCACTCAACTTCTATACCGTAGAAACTATATTCGCAGGAGCCATCGATTGACCAAAAGTGGCACCACTCACGACGATGTGGCGTTTTTGATATAAGCGTCCTCGGTAGCTAACTGGTTTTTTAGCACCACTCACGACGATGTGACATCTTTGATATAAGCGTCCTCGGTAGCTAACTGGTTTTGTGGCACCACTCATATACGATTGAGTAAGGCATGATGNTTTGATATAAGCGTCCTCGGTAGCTAACTGGTTTTGTGGCACCACTCATATACGATTGAGTAAGGCATGATGGGAAATGCCCACCGTCGCGTCACCTGATGCATTGAAAGTCCGTCTCTTTGTCCTGACGTGCTGCCGAATTGCAAGCAAGTAAATACACTTTCCCCTTGTGCGTCTGACTTCATATCAACGCACAATTTTCACTTTCGCCTTTATATGTTAATTTCATGCCATGATTCTTGTGATTCGTTTGTCACTGTAAAGATATTTAAGAAAAAAAAATTAGGGCAGTTCTAATTTNTTCATGCCATGATTCTTGTGATTCGTTTGTCACTGTAAAGATATTTAAGAAAAAAAAATTAGGGCAGTTCTAATTTCCTGGTATTTAAGACAAGATGTATATGAGATGCCCACTGTCATCACTGAATAAACATTTTTGTTAAGGCATGTATATTTCACACCACTGCACGCTTGCCTCNTGAGATGCCCACTGTCATCACTGAATAAACATTTTTGTTAAGGCATGTATATTTCACACCACTGCACGCTTGCCTCCTACCAACGAGAACTAGGTTCAATTCCCGGTCAAGACACTGGCGGATTTTCGCAAGTGGGATCATGCTGGACGATGTCGCTGGTCGGTGGGTTTTCTCGGGGATATCCCGTTTCTCCCCACTTTTCATTCGGGCACTTCTCCATACTCGCCTCACTTCACCCTCATCGGCTCTCAAGATCTCGCTTTTAAGATCCGTCAAAATGTCTTCACTGACTCGTTCACTCCACTGTCTGAATTGTTCCCAGTAAACATAAGCATTAAGTTGTCTGCGTCATTNATGTCTTCACTGACTCGTTCACTCCACTGTCTGAATTGTTCCCAGTAAACATAAGCATTAAGTTGTCTGCGTCATAGCTAAGAAGTCCTTATGCTCCAAGATACACGTCAATGAAATTCATTTAATTTCCGTAAGTATTAAAAACAAAGATTTTATTTGAAAAATTACTTTAAATCCTTATGTTTGTAACTATCAAAAACCAAATATTTATTTAGTTTTAAAAAGTACCTTGGATAGGTTTTAGTTACTTTAAATAACATTATATACACTAAGATAATAATGATAAGGTTTCACTATATATATGGTCTTTAAGGGCATAAAACATATCACGCTAGCATTTTTTCCAGATATGCTATGGCAAATTTCTTATATGTACTTATTTCAGTTTTAGATACAATATTTTACTAAATAAAGTCCTTCAAAGTTCAAAGAGATATATACCATATTTATAAACATATTTTAGCGAATTTTCAATACTTTGTAATTTGATTTTCAGGATTGGTTACTTAAAAAGTACTTTCTTAAATATATGTTAAATTCAAATTTATTTATTTATTTTACCAAAAAAAATAATTGTTATAAATATATTTGTACGAGGGTAATTCTCATATAATTTATGTTATAAATTTAAATTCTGAACATTAAAATTTTTTTAGTAAACTCAGTAAATATTAATGGAATATTCAACCGATACAATTAACAGAAAATTTACAACGTATNAAAATTTTTTTAGTAAACTCAGTAAATATTAATGGAATATTCAACCGATACAATTAACAGAAAATTTACAACGTATCAATTGTGATACCAAATTTTATTACACTCTGTGCGCACGAATGCTGTGCGTTAAGCCCTTTGGTGTAATTTTCTAAGCTTTGTTTGTATGCGGCGGAGGAATATTCTGGAAGTAGAACTTTAGCTGGCTTTCAGAAAAATGTGAAGTAAACGTGAATGGAGTATACATTTAATTTCCCTCAAAATTCATGGTTTTAGATAGTCCAAGGTTAACTGAGCGCTTTTGAAATCAACTTTGGCAAAATGGCATTGTCCCTACATGCGTATTAGTATTTCAACGGATACACTTACGGACAGGAGCTCAGTAAATTTGGTAAAGAAAATATTAGTTTAAATTATTAACGTTGAATTAAAATTGCTGGGTAAATATTTGAAAATGCTGAAATTATTTATTATGCTTTTTATTATTTAATGCATATAACAGTATGAATTTTCAAATTTGTAAGCTATTTAATTTTCTTAAAATGTTACATTTTCTCTTGATATGCACATGAGTAAAGTGATCAGGTCCATGCCAAGGTTTATTTTACATATAGCGGAAGAATACATAACGCGCATGCTTTGTTTATATAAATATATATATGAATAAAATTAATGCGTAGATGTAAGGTGAAGTAGTTGCACTAAAATCCATTCAGGGGAAGTGTAATAACATTGAATCCATAAATAGTGCTAATAACTCGAATACGCGCCATATTTGTATATTACTATAGCCGGCAAAGCAGTTTAATATTGGAACACTATAACAGGGACATTCGTTACTTTGCTGCTTGCCTGCGCACTCTGCCGCCAATCCATTCAACGGTTCAGAGAGAAGAATGTATTGCGAACTTGGCAGCAGCCAACGATCGAGTGGCATATGCCCCCAAGTACAGAGGAATGCGGAGTGTAGCGTGGTGTTGTATTACCACGCAAAATACTGCAGTGAGTAGACAAGGCCATTTTATTCTGCCTGTAAAGAATGTGAATAAACAGAGTGGACGAATTGAATAAAATACGTTTGTCGGTAGGGCTGATATATTTGTATTTTGAAGTGCAAAAGGTCACACTGTGGAATTTGATTCAAAGGCCAGTGAAATGCTTTGATCTTCGAAGGCACATGCAGACATTTCACATACAGCTTGCATGTGAACATTTGTTTTAAATAAATTTTTAAACTCATAAGCACTGGCAGAAAAAATTGTTATTTTCTTCGAAAATTTGTATCAATTTTCTGGCCACATTCTTGTACAAGTTTCGCGTATTCTTAGCCGAAACGTTTCGTCGAATAGCTCAGAACATATGATTTTCGCGAGAACAGTCTCCACACGGTAGTTTTCAATATTACACACCTGCAGTTTTCCTCTGGTTATTGGCTGCGCCTCTTTGAGAGAGGACATGATGGTGTTTGACTCGCCAATCGGAATGTGGTTGCTCTGGTACTGAAAGCTTCTAAATCACGAGCTGGCTCCTGAAGCTCGTAGCGTTGATATGAGCTAGCGTGTTTTGAAATACAACAAGATACCAATTCTTTTCGTGAAAATAGGACGCATTTTATTATATCTGCCTGAAGAAGAAGATTACTTCAGAACGGAATACATCCAATATAATAATCTTACACTCTAGATCTTATTCACTGATTTTAATCTGTAGAATTATTTTACTAAATCTTTTGTTAATGGGACGTTGTCTACTGGCGAATCAGTGGGATGCACCAATATTTGACTTTCAGGACAAGTGGAATTCATTACTGTTTAATCAGTAATTACCACGAGCAACTAATAAAAGTTACTAAAATTACGGATTCAAGTGGAGCAGTTTAAACATATCTGCTGTCAAATTTACTGATTTGCAGCAGTTTGAACGGTTTATATAAAAAAATGAAAGACGTCCTGAAAGTTACATACTGGACTGGTCTGAAGTGAGTTTTTAGCATACTTTCCGAAGGAAAGAAATGCTGNAAGACGTCCTGAAAGTTACATACTGGACTGGTCTGAAGTGAGTTTTTAGCATACTTTCCGAAGGAAAGAAATGCTTATGAGATAACTTTCATGCCTGTGTGTGTATGTTTGTGTATTGTAGTGTGTGTGTGTGTGTTTGACTGTGTTTGCCGTTTGCCTGAGGCTGTGTGTGTCCACTCTTTTCAATTTTTGAACGCGTGAACCAGATTTCACCAAACTCGGTNTGCCGTTTGCCTGAGGCTGTGTGTGTCCACTCTTTTCAATTTTTGAACGCGTGAACCAGATTTCACCAAACTCGGTACACGTATAGTACTAAGCAAAGACAACAGTTTTTTTTATAGATTTTTCGACCACGCCAGGTGCTAACTTTCAAAATGGCGCCCCTTTTAAAAATTTAGGTTTGTAAGTCGTATTTCGGAAACCATTAAACCGATTTAAACCAAATTTTTAGTGTTTGTAGCGCATTGCGTATGCATTTAATTCAAAAGTAAATATTGTTGTTGGCCCGCCATTTTGTAAAATAGTATGGCAGGATAAGTTAAAATAACGCAATATTTTCGGAAAAAACTAAACCCATGTCTACAGAATTTGGCAAACAAGTAGTACAATGGCAGGCCATGTAAACTGATAAACTCTGAGAGGAGTCAGACACATACATTTTTTTAATGTCGGCAATATAAAATTTTTTCTCAGAATGTTTATCCGCGAAAATACAAAACTAATTTCATCTTAACATTTGTATGCTGACATGATCTATTATATGCATTAACTTTGTCAATGCACAGCCTTATTTATCCTCCATTTTGTAAGAAAGCCCCACGTAAAATATACAATTTTTATATCGCACCTCAGGAAACAATCAACCTGTTTATTTCAAATTTAGTGAAGAATTTGTACTGTGGCAGGCCATATTAATTTTTTACGTTTTAAGTAAGCAAGTTATTTTCCGAATGGGGTCCATACAGACATTTTAGCTATGTGTGCTGTATCTATGAAACGAAGAAACAGATTTCAGTTTAACTTTGTATATTGTATATATGACAATTATCGAATGTGCTAATACATAACATNAAACGAAGAAACAGATTTCAGTTTAACTTTGTATATTGTATATATGACAATTATCGAATGTGCTAATACATAACAGTTATGTCCTCTGTTTATAAAGATGATCACCTCAACAATGGAGGTTTTATGCCATATCTCAAGAACAGTTCAACTGATCCCTTCCACAATATCACGCAAATAGTACTACTGTAGGGTATGTAAATTAACGTGTTTTATATGCGCAGGTATGTTTTAATAAATTTTATATACGTAATGTATATAAATATGTTATATTTATGAAACGCGTCAACAAAATCCTACAAATGTTGTACGCTACCAGCTTTTATTAGATGCATCATCTATGCACACGAAAATCATCTTTCGCAGTTTTTTTTCTTCAAAATAGTGTATGGTAAGTAAATTGAACATTTTGCCTCATTTCCGGAACAACTAAATTAATGAAAACCAAATTTTGCACACCTATGGAAGGCCATGTAATGTTTGATTATTTAAATGGCACCAGAGATTGATATTTAAAATGGTGGTCATATAAATATTTATAAATATTTGGGATATCTATTTAACAATTCAACAAGTGAGATCAGAATTTGTGTGTTAACAGAATATATTTTAAACATTGTGCACAGTGCCTCTTGTAAGATAGCCCCGTTTAAGAAAATAANTCCCATTTAAGAAAATAAGATTTTCTCTTAAATCTCGGAGACCAATCAAACGATTTACAACAAACTGATCACACAAGTAGCGTTATTGTAGGCCACATAAACGTATGTGTTTTTATTGGCTCGGACACTTGTGTTTTCAAAATGATGGTCGTGTAAATATTTCAGGTAGGTGTACTCTGTAATTTAAAACATTAGACTGATTACATCCGAATTTGATGCTTCGAATTGTATCTTCGCGAAGCAGTTACTAGCATGCTGTTTTAATTATAAGAGTTCTTCTGAATTCGAATCCCGGCTAAGTCACTGTCAAGCATTTTAACTGTCTTCGTACTGTTTCACATGTTTCTGGTTTCATCTTAAATGATGTTGCTCTCGATTATACGTTCACGCCCACCTACCATTTAAGCTTTGAAGTACTTCGCTATCAGTTTTTTTATTCATCGAAGAACAAAAATTAGATTTGTAAGATACGCTCATTAAAAATTATTTAATAAACATTATTTAAATGTGATATCTTGCTGTTAATTGTAGCCATGTACAGCTAAATTTAGTATATAGCATACATTGTATAGGTAGTAAAGGAGTTATATATAAATTTATAATAATAATTCAGTCAATAGTTCTTGTATTATTTAAAACCACTGTATTCTGCATATGTAACAAATCTTGAATTGTCCCTTTTATTAACTTAACACAATTTGTTGGAGACCGGTTACAGGCTAAACATTCCGTTTATAAATAAAAAACATAAATTATTCTACTGCATGGTTATAAAAATTATTATTAAGATGCGCTCTAATACTGGTCAATTGTGTTTTATATTACTACCAGCGTTCATATTTGTTTCGCGGTCTTCAACTGTGAAACGTGCGTTAGCTGTGTAACTGGTAGTTCGTGTCCACGGTTCTGACGAGTCTCTGCTGCTGCATGTACCTGCTCGCCCGAACCCGACGGATGTTGAAATGGCGTATAGACGACGTGGGTCATGTGCTGATATAGGTTGCCATGTTCACGAGAGATTCTTCAAAGGTGGTGGGTGGACTCAGAAATGTTTGAAAGTTTTGCGTTGCCTCTCTTAGCAGTACTCTACATCGGCTTTTGGTAAGTAGCTCTACTTGCAGTTGGGAATTCTGGCGTCTACCTTTGCTAGTATTTTCAGTGCACGGCGCGCAACATGTTAGTGAAACCAGCACAAGGCCTGGTAACTGTTGATAAACAACAGTAATTCATAGGGTAGGAGATTTAGGAAAGAATTATGATTTGCGAAACTTGTTTAAACGGACAAAGTGATGAACATAATTATCGCAAATACGGCAGGAACGTAGAAATAAGAAGGCATGGAATTATTACAGTCTAGATGCCGAGTTCTTATCGGATTGCGAGCGTAACCGTATGTAAGCAATTACAGTAATCACGGTGTTTATGCCAAGTATGTTACATGAGATAGTACACTTACCAACNAAACGAAGAAACAGATTTCAGTTTAACTTTGTATATTGTATATATGACAATTATCGAATGTGCTAATACATAACATTTATGTCCTCTGTTTATAAAGATGATCACCTCAACAATGGAGGTTTTATGCCATATCTCAAGAACAGTTCAACTGATCCCTTCCACAATATCACGCAAATAATACTACTGTAGGGTATGTAAATTAACGTGTTTTATATGCGCAGGTATGTTTTAATAAATTTCATATACGTAATGTATATAAATATGTTATATTTATGAAACGCGTCAACAAAATCCTACAAATGTTGTACGCTACCAGCTTTTATTAGATGCATCATCTATGCACACGAAAATCATCTTTCGCAGTTTTTTTTTCTTCAAAATAGTGTATGGTAAGTAAATTGAACATTTTGCCTCATTTCCGGAACAACTAAATTAATGAAAACCAAATTTTGCACACCTATGGAAGGCCATGTAATGTTTCATTATTTAAATGGCACCAGAGATTGATATTTAAAATGGTGGTCATATAAATATTTATAAATATTTGGGATATCTATTTAACAATTCAACAAGTGAGATCAGAATTTGTGTGTTAACTGAATATATTTTAAACATTGTGCACAGTGCCTCTTGTAAGATAGCCCCGTTTAAGAAAATAAGATTTTCTCTTAAATCTCGGACACCAACCAAACGATTTACAACAAATTCATCACACAAGTAGCGTTATTGTAGGCCACATAAACGTATGTGTTTTTATTGGCTCGGACACATGTGTTTTAAAAATGATGGTGGTGTAAATATTTCAGGTTGGTGTACTCTGTAATTCAAAACATTAGACTGATTACATTCGAAGTTGATGCTTCGAATCCTATCTTCGCGAAGCAGTTAATAGCATGGTAGTTTAATTATAAGAGTTTTTCTGAATTAGAATCCCGGGTAAGTCACTGTCGAGCATTTTAATTGTCTTGGTACTGTTTCACATGTTTCTGGTTTCATCTTAAATGATGTTGCTGTCAATTAGACGTTCACGCCCACCTACCATTTAAACTTTGAAGTACTTCACTTTCTGTTTTTTTATTCATCGAAATACAAAAATTAGATTTGTAATATGTTATAATAAAAAATTATTTAATATACATTATTTAAATGTGATATTTTGCTGTTAATTGTAGGCATGTACAGCTAAATTTAGGATAAAGCATACATTGTATAGGCCGTAAAGGAGTTACATATAAATATATAATAATAATTCAGTCAATAATTCTTGTGTTATTTAAAACCACCGTATTCTGCATATGTAACAAATCTTGGTTTGCCCCTTTTCTTAACTTAACACAATTTGTTGGAAACCTGTTACAGGCCAAACATTCCGTTTATAAATAAAAAACATAAATTATTCTACTGCATGGTTAAAAAAAATATCATTAAGATGCGCTCTAATACTGGTCAATTGTGTTTAATATTACTACCAGCGTTCATATTTGTTTCGCGGTCTTCAACTGTGAAACGTGCGTTAGCTGTGTAAATGGTAGTTTGTGTCCACGGTTCTGGCGAGTCTCTGCTGCTGCATGTACCTGCTCGCCCGAACCCGACGGATGTTGAAATGGCGTATAGACGACGTGGGTCATGTGCTGATATAGGTTGCCATGTTCACGAGAGATTCTTCAAAGGTGGTGGACACAGAAATGTTTGAAAGTTTTTCGTTGCCTCTCTTAGCGGTACTCTAACTCGGCTTTTGGTAAGTAGATCTACTTGCAGTTGGGAATTCTGGCGTCTACCTTTGCTAGTTTTTTCAGTGCACGGAAGAAAACTCATCTCACTGCAATCTTTAAGTTGCGCGATGTGCAACATGTTAGTGAAATCAGCACAATGCATGGTAACTGTTGATAAACAACAGTAATTCATAGGGTAGGAGATTTAGGAAAGAATTATGATTTGCGAAACTTGTTTAAACGGACAAAGTGATGAACATAATTATCGCAAATACGGCAGGAACGTAGAAATAAGAAGGCATGGATTTATTACAGTCTAGATGCCGAGTTCTTATCGGATTGCGAGAGTAACCGTATGTAAGCAATTACAGTAATCACGGTGTTTATGCCAAGTATGTTACATGAGATAGTACACTTACCAACNGTAACCGTATGTAAGCAATTACAGTAATCACGGTGTTTATGCCAAGTATGTTACATGAGATAGTACACTTACCAACTTATTAACACAGTTCTGGCAGCTACCAATCGTTGTTGTTCGTGGCTGCATGGTAAAGGTATGTTTGTTTACATCGGGACTAAAGTAAGAACGAATGGAATATAACGATACTGGTCAATAGTGTTTGTCAGTTCATCGTTCTCAGTCTCCATCAGGATGGTTACTTTTGCAGCACAGTGTATCTCCAAAGCCATATATACTGTAGTACTCTGCTGATACAACCCATCACAGTATCCAAAAATAGGGTTGTTCGTGAGACAAGTGTTTTAATAAAGGTTTAAGGAAATTTTTGACTAATTTTGCCTTTACCCCTAACCTCTATACAAGAAAATTGGAATTTTTTTTGCATAAAGTTTATGGTTTAGTTATTTCTGGTGAAAAAAATTATATGTTTTCATACCCTAGGAGGCCATATTGGACCGCCTCTTATGAAAAAAAAAAAAAAAAAGCCTCACTACAGTGAGTATGAAGTCGATTTTCAGTGACTTCATATGGGAAAGTCAGAGGATGTTAACTTACTTAAAAGTTCTGATACACAAGTCTTACCCTACACTTGCTAACTCAGATCTACTAGATACAACCTGTAAAGGAACAATGCCATCACAAAAAGAGAACCTTAACACAGCAGTCTTAACATCAATTAAGGCATCTGCATGGGCCAGAAAATCAATACCAAAGATAGCTTGAAATGACAAGTTCAGTATAATTAGAAGCACAAATTTCCACAACAAATTGCCAATTTTTTAGTCTTGCTACCACTTTTGCTCTAACGCTCACTATACGGCAATTCGCCAGGCTAAATAGCGATAGCCGCCCCTCGCGGTCCAAACTAAAGAACGCGACTGAATTTTTGTAGACGCACGGAATTCCAAATACTGTACTAGGCCGCAAAACGTGTTAATTATGAAGAAGTTAACTGGCGTAGCTGTTCCTTTGATATGGGCTTACCCATTCTCTGATTGGCTGCGCGAAGCTCTGGGAACGGGCTTTGTGCCTGATTGGATACTGTACGTTGCGAAAATTGCCCGTTGGCAAGTAAATCACCAGGCGCTGATTGGCGAACGGAGCTCCGAAATTCCGCGGGCCTGCAACACCACATTGCGGCCGTGCACGGTCGCAGTTCGCTTTATAAACGGCTCTTTTAACTCCTGTCTCTAGTTATCTTTGGTAAGACGACATCAGTGCATAATCGTACGTAATACTCACAAGCATGTTACTGGAAGTTTTGGAAAAGGTAATACGAAACTCACTTGAACGTAGTTCACGTCCCTGTCAGGCGAGTAGTTTACAAAGTCGCTGAGCATCTCCGCCTCTCTTCGCGGACTCTGAATATCAGAGGAAATGCGCCTGGCAGNGAGTAGTTTACAAAGTCGCTGAGCATCTCCGCCTCTCTTCGCGGACTCTGAATATCAGAGGAAATGCGCCTGGCACGGGCGGTTCCCCTTCCAGTACTCGAGTTGAAGGGTTCGAAATCCATAATGCCCCCAGCCCTAAAGGAAAAGGGAAAGCGAGGAGGAACTACACACACCGAAACGCATACGGGCAACATTGGTGCACACAAAAGCCGACTTTCTTGGACGAAGGAAGTAAATATATAAAAATCCGATCTACCTTTAAAGAAAAAATTACTCTGGAGTAGCGAACATGAACTTCGTTTGTTCGATCGCTTATAGACTAACACTCTCCTAAGAGGAAATAAAATAAAGTGGATCTATACATTGCAGGATCCTGCAGAAATATGGGCTCAACCATATNTAACACTCTCCTAAGAGGAAATAAAATAAAGTGGATCTATACATTGCAGGATCCTGCAGAAATATGGGCTCAACCATGTCACGCGGCTTTTTACCAAGATAAATAGTTTTCGTTTGAATAAAACAAAGTTTGTGTGGCGTAACGTAAATGAAGTCTGTTCATGTAGAAGTGAGCACTTTTCAAAGCCCTACTGAAGTTATATTTGTATGCACCTTGTGTAATCTTCCACCATACGTACAATCAACTTTGCCATGGGCCTGATATCTTTATTCATGCGTCAATCAAGTGAAACTGTGAAATTATCAGCAAGGTAAATATTTTTAAGGTTTGCTTCATTCTTAAAGATATAAGCATCTAAAGAAAACAAAAAGCAAAAAGAAAATATTTCAGTATTCACATATGTTTACCTGATACTTTTAGCCAAACGCAGAGACGTTGCCAACTTTACAGGGGCGCATTGCCAGTCACTGTGCCCGTTTAAATCAAAGGTTGATTTCAAAATTGCTCACTTTACCGCTAAAAACTCTTGATTTTCTGTATATGAGAAATAAAAAATTTCGTTGTTAAAAACGAGTTATTTGATGTCCTTATTTGGTTACCACAAACTGTAAGATTTCGTCGGTGAAACAAACGATTTGTTTTGCTCTGCGGACGTTAAACAGACACATATATTACAAAAAGGATTGGAAGCACGACCGTGATGTGAACCCATATCATTTTGACGGAGCGCTGTGCCCTCGTAACATAAGATTAAGTACCTACTCATGAAATAGTAATGTTTTAAAGTACATACAATGTAAATACTGGACAACATACGTCAGTAAATATTTTAATTATAATAATTTCGCTTATTTGTTTCCTTGGGCATTTGTTTCATAAGGATTTGTATTCTGTTATAAAGCATCAATAAATGCACCAACAAACATTGGTACTACCTTAATTGTCAAAATATTACAAAGAAACAGTCGAGCTTTATTTCCGAACGAAGTCAATCCAACATTGTATGTAGGGGCAGGGAAATTTCCGGGATACGATGATATGTTGGCTAGATTCATTCTTGAGTCTTTCGTGTCTGTTTATTCGCTGCTACCCAAGCGAGTCTCCAAATCAAGTTCTAATCGATGGTTGTTTATTTTTGTAATTTTACTACTGGAGTTCCTCAAAACTGTGATTAAATTGCAACCGCAATATAAATGTACAACTGTCTCAACGCTAGCTGGTCCTGAAATGAATTCGTGAAAATTTTCTTCTCAGTAAGTGTATTATTTCAAAACTCTTACAGGCAAAACAAATAACCGTAACATACATCCTGCTCAAAGATCTGTCCTTGAGTGGCGGCGTGTAATAAGCTCAGTAATGAATGGCGGATATTACATATCAAAGTGTAATTTGAAATTCAACTGATTGCTCTGAACGCTAAAAAGGCAGCATTCATAGAAACATATTCAAAGATTCATAAACCGATTTATATGTAAACATGCCTGAAGGTTGTGTGTAAACAAATCAGACATTGAAATTCTAGTGAAGTTATCAACTTTATAAGGAACAGCTATTTTTTCCCACCAACAACTTTTGCACTTTGATCTCGCAATGATATTGTTTCATATGTTCACACAGAACTTATAACAGTAGTTTTATGAAGAGACATTCATGACATACATGTAATACAACTCATATCAATTTGCAACATAAGGAGCGTGGGATTACGGGTCCTCCGAAAAAAATTCAAAATATGCACTACTAAGCTGCCATAGTCTGCGAACCAAACAATACTAATANGTTTTCGTTTGAATAAAACAAAGTTTGTGTGGCGTAACGTAAATGAAGTCTGTTCATGTAGAAGTGAGCACTTTTGAAAGCCCTACTGAAGTTAAACTTGTATGCACCTTGTGTAACCTTCCACCATACGTACAATCAACTTTGCCATGGGCCTGATATCTTTATTCGTGCGTCAATCAAGTGAAACTGTGAAATTATCAGCAAGGTAAATATTTTTAAGGCNATGGGCCTGATATCTTTATTCGTGCGTCAATCAAGTGAAACTGTGAAATTATCAGCAAGGTAAATATTTTTAAGGCTTGCTTCATTCTTAAAGATATATGCATCTAAAGAAAACAAAAAGCAAAAAGAAAATATTTCAGTATTCACATATGTTTACCTGATACTTTTAGCCAAACGCAGAGACGTTGCCAACTTTACAGGGGCGCATTGCCAGTCACTGTGCCCGTTTAAATCAAAGGTTGATTTCAAAATTGCTCACTTTACCGCTAAAAACTCTTGATTTTCTGTATATGAGAAATAAAAAATTTCGTTGTTAAAAACGAGTTATTTGATGTCCTTATTTGGTTACCACAAACTGTAAGATTTCGTCGGTGAAACAAACGATTTGTTTTGCTCTGCGGACGTTAAACAGACACATATATTACAAAAAGGATTGGAAGCACGACCGTGATGTGAACCCATATCATTTTGACGGAGCGCTGTGCCCTCGTAACATAAGATTAAGTACCTACTCACGAAATAGTAATGTTTTAAAGTACATACAATGTAAATACTGGACAACATACGTCAGTAAATATTTTAATTATAATAATTTCGCTTGTTTGTTTCCTTGGGCATTTGTTTCATAAGGATTTGTATTCTGTTAGAAAGCATCAATAAATGCACCAACAAACATTGGTACTACCTTAATTGTCGAAATATTACAAAGAAACAGTCGAGCTTTATTTCCGAACGAAGTCGATCCAACATTGTGTGTAGGGGCAGGGAAATTTCCGGGATACGATGATATGTTGGCTACATTGCTCTGAACGCTAAAAAGGCAGCATTCATAGAAACATATTCAAAGATTCATAAACCGATTTATATGTAAACATGCCTAAAGGTTGTGTGTAAACAAATCAGACATTGAAATTCTAGNAAAGGTTGTGTGTAAACAAATCAGACATTGAAATTCTAGTGAAGTTATCAACTTTATAAGGAACAGCTATTTTTTCCCATCAACAACTTTTGCACTTTGATCTCGCAATGATATTGTTTCATATGTTCACACAGAACTTATAACAGTAGTTTTATGAAGAGACATTCATGACATACATGTAATACAACTCATATCAATTTGCAACATAAGGAGCGTGAGAATTACGGGTCCTCCGAAAAAAATTCAAAATATGCACTACTAAGCTGCCATAGTCTGCGAACCAAACAATACTAATANATTACGGGTCCTCCGAAAAAAATTCAAAATATGCACTACTAAGCTGCCATAGTCTGCGAACCAAACAATACTAATAAAACACAAACAAGTCAATTCCTTGAATTTGTGTCACTTGTTTAAGAGTCACGTAACGTTTACCAACGCCAGTATCCTGAAAATTCTCGTTGCCTAGTGTCTTCTCCTTCTGTAATGCTTAGTGAAATTTTGGAATTTTCTTAAAGAATATCACTGTGGCAAAAAGGATAATAAAAAATAATAAATCAATTATTAAATAGCCGATTCGGTGCCTTCATTCAACAGGTATTGCAAAATATATTACCCTGATTTTACACCTAACACTTTTCCACTAGTTGACAACATTGTTTTAAATTCTTATAGTTGGTATCATGTAAATTGCGTGTATTTCCCGCGTGATTAACAAAACATTTGACAAATTTTATTAAAATTTAAAAAAATTATTTTGACTAATGTTTGCTGGAAAGGTAGTATCTACCTCAATGCGTAAAAAATAAATTCTTAAATCTTCGCTACTGACCTACCTATAACGAAAGACTTAAGGGGTGCCTTAATCTAACGTAGTAATGATCTTGGAAAATATAAAGTTTTTTCCCCTTATATTCATTACACCTAGTCGTGTTTTCAAAACACAAGAAAGTATTAAACAACCAGACAAAAAATCGAATGAGGGCATTACATAAAAGGCATTTCACCGCTTTTCAAAGATATCTCCATTTGGCGTTCGCCCAAATAGCTGCGTAGGTTTACGACGGTGGTAGTTTTGACTTGACCAGAGGGTGTGTGAGGTTGCGTGTTTGTGAATGCGAAGGAGGGGGGTGGAAGAAATTATATGTGAGGCCATACACAGATGTTTGTGAATTGGGGGGAGGGGGACATGGCTTATGTGAACCTAGAGCCCGCGGGAGCGTAAAACACAAACCAGGGCTCGCTCCGACAAACGGGTTGATTGCATGAGCGCCTTTTATTTTACTTCCAGCCGCCAGCACTGCAACTCTCAGGGCTCGTCAGGCCAACCCCCACTTTATGTTGCCCGGAAGGAAGGGGGTGGGAGGGGGGTGTTTGGATGTTGGCAGCAGTTAAATCCCTAGTGATTGCCCTCACGAGCGCGAGGCCAAAGGAACGCGGAGGGCGGGGCAAAGTCTCCCTTTAATTGCGGGTCAAGCGACACTAAGCCTTTCCCCAAGTTCATCCGCGGACAAAACAAACAAGAGAAGGCGGGGTACAGGTGGCGTAATGAAAGGGGTTGGTCTTTGCTGGATCGCCACAGTAAGCTAGCCCTTTGGTATGTCCACGGAGTCCTAACAGCAGGGTAGTTTGTTTTCCGCACTTAGAGAGCTGGCGTGCAAATTCTACGGTTATTTTCTGCCAAATCGCTACACTGCGCAAACCTCTTCAAACGACGTATTTCGAAAACACGGGGACAAACTTCGCCAGTGTATTCCAGACGAAAATATAAGACTAAAATATAACTGCAACTTTTCTCCTCAAGTGATTATCAAAGNAAATATAAGACTAAAATATAACTGCAACTTTTCTCCTCAAGTGATTATCAAAGGAGCTGTTCGCCCCTGAAAAATCTTTATTTTAAATTGCGTTTATTTGTATTGTAGTTTGCTTACCTGGTATGCAACTCGTTCTGTTTTGAATGTTTAACATGCAATATCTCAAAAACGGTTCACCTGAGAGTGTTCCGACAAGAAGATCTGTTTTGTTAGTTTAGATGTGCTGATTCTCCGGTTGTCTATAAAAATTGCTTAGAACGCAGTGTTACAAAGTTTGATGAAAACATAGGGCGACAACGGCCATTTTTAAAAGGAACGAGGATGATATTACTAGCCGCGTTTTAAAGGTGTAAGATATCCTCTATACAAAACACCATTCAACGATTTGTTGTTCAATAACAAGTGGTTTATGGTATATTCAACCAAACGCATTTTAAATATAAAATTTTGGGTCCGAGAGTTTCCTTAATAATCACTTTAGGGGATAAGCTGTACACACAATTTCGTCTTTTATTTTCGTAGGAATTTCCTGCCAAAGTTTCGCCCCATGTTTTAGAAACACGCGGTATATCGGCCAACACAATGTGAAATATCCAGAGATTCTAATATTTCACGAATAAATTCTGTACCATGAGAGATTCCGAGCACATTTTATTCTTGCGTTATAATGATTGTACCGCGGTTCTTACTACACACCCTGCGTGACTGCAGCAGTAGACAGGAAGCAACAGTGTGATTGAGTCAAGAACATCTCAGTGCGAAGCCGCCGCAATGTGGCGACAGCCAATTGAAGAACGTTACTCGCTCGGGCACTCACAGAACTGTGAATTCTACCTGTTACAAAATTAACTTACGAAATCCTGTGAATGGTTGATGATCGGGTGTTT
>NQII01005919.1:56433-121036 GCA_002778355.1 Clitarchus hookeri
ATATCCACGAAGGCTAGATTTCAATATACTACTCGCACACCTGCAGTGTTTATTCTGTTATTGGCTCGGAGTCTGTTGTTTCGTGCTTCACTCGGCCAATCGGAGCAAGGTTACTCCGGTACTGAACGTCTGTGATTGGTGGACAGGCACCCAAGACGTATCACATTTGAAACATTCCAATCGTGAAAGTGGATCCGAGTTAAAATATTTGGAGAAACAACTCTATGGGAATAGTTTTCGCGAAAATTCTATCTTCTATTTATATAAAAATGTTGTGGCCGTTTGTTCGGACGCGTATAACTCCCGATAAAATAAAAAATTTTCATTCTGTTTGTTTATAAACCTTCCTTTCGTTCTAACGAGTATTTGTACACCTTTCTTTTTCTATCTGTATTACCTGCAAAGGTACAAAAATCTGCAAAAAGCTAATTTTTAAAATGTTTTCACGTCAGGAAGCGCCTTTGTTGACGGCTGTCTGTTTGAGAATTTTAGTTTGTTGTTCTCTGTGTTTTTTTAATTGTTTAAAGATTTTGAAATTAAAAATAATTATTTCAATTAGTTTCACAGAAATGAATAGAACCAAAATTTTTTATGACCCAGCAACGCGTGGCCGGGTAAGCTATCTGTAATAAAATACTGGTGTTTGCCCCGAGATATTACTAGTCTCTTTAGGTGATGTAAGCACTTTTTAAGGTAATGCTGAATATTCACTTTCAGTCGCGATTTATCTTTTTACCCATTTTTAATATAAACATTGACACGTGACTAATAAACACAGCACATACGTTTTGCCAGAATAAAAAGTTAATGTGTTAGGCTGCGGTAAAATATGTTTATCAGTGGTTGATGCCCGATGGAAGGGCCTTAAGACGTGATCACTTTACCGTGAATAGCCTATAGATACACCCAACTGTGTTGGAAGGGGAGAAAATGAGAAGGTGTGAACACGTGTTCCACGGATGAAAACTGTTAAGAGCCCTACGCGACGCACAATCTAGTGTGAGACAACGTCGCTGCGCAAATGAGAATGCAGAGTTTAAATAACCAAACCGAACAGGCGTCACAAGACAGCGACATGTCGGAACGCCGCCCGCCAATCAGCGCCTCGTGACGTGATTGCCAACCAGCAGCCCAGTCGACAGGGTACATTTCACAGCACGCGGTAGCCAATCGTACACAAGGTCCATTCCCGAACCCTCGAACAACCAGTCAGAGAATGAATACACTCACATCGAAGGAACAGCTATGCTATTTCGTCTCTGTGTAATTATTAACACTGACGCCCCACCGTTGTGGGCCAATTTAACTTGATGCTATTCCCAACCTGTGGCACACAGAGTGGTTTATGGGGTCGGAGTTAATTCCTCCAGGCACAGACTTTAAGGTACCTGGGATTTGAGGGTATTTCAATAAGGTAGTCTTTTGACGTTTCACTTAACTGGATGGATATATTGTCTCGAGTTTAAAGAAAAACAACATACAGAAACACTTCCGAGGTGTGGTACTCTATTTTGTCTAACTCGTATTAACTGGAGGTGACGTCTTGGTGGATGGGGGCTTCTCTGGACGGCGACATGTTACTTAACTACTCTGCTGTTGGTGCTGGTATGTTGTCGGATGTGGGTGAGCTCCGGCGATGTAGGCGGCCTGGGAAAAGGTCCGCATTTGGTGCCGTTTCCCCTGGACTGCTGTTCTGGGTTCGTTCGGACGTCCTCTTTGCTATTACTCTACGCAACTCTTTTCTCGGCGCGGTGATAATGAACTGTCCTGTTCACTAACTGTCCTACTGACGTACTCATGTACTCAGGTACTGTTGTCGCTGGGGGTCCGATGTCCCCGTACCGCACTGGCGCGGCTGCTCTCTCTGTGCGGTAATAATCAACTAATCTCTCTGCGCGGCGATATGCAACTCTACTCCACCCTCCCCGCAAAGAGGCTTATATCCTATCTATCCTCTTTCCATAACTGTCGGCAGGTGTCGCCTTGTTGGGGCGAGGGGGCAGTAGTAGGAAACAGAACAATGCATTTCAAAAACGTCCCATCGTTCCTGAAGGTTGTGGAGGGGGGAGGGGGTTGGTTGGTGTGACAGCACAGCGCTAATACTCCTAATACATCACACGTCAACCCAGTGCCAATGTGCTGGTTTTTCATGGTTCGATCTTACGTGGGTCCAAAAAATAAATTTCAGCATGCGTGCTGAAAAGACTACTTTCGCCACTTTTGTGCTCTCACGGGGCATTATGCCAGCTTGTTGAGGTAACATGATGGAATAAACAGCATTACAGCTGCGGAGAAACCATTTTCTGTGTCCCAGTTTACGCACAGTTTTATTTTCGGCGAACATAAATACAACGATTTTGACAGTCCTAGTAATTCGTAAATCGTTGATATTTTAATAAAAAATTTAATAACCTTTGTACACTGCATGTGACAATGCAATAAAAAAAAAAAAGGAAAAGCCCGATAATCAGAGAGCAACTAAAATAACAAGAAGTAACAGAAAATAACAAAATTAATAGAGTATGAAAGCCATTGCACAGATTGGTATTACGTGACAAATCTGTCGTGGTATAGACTGCTCACGGTAAACTGAGCACCTTTGAAAATTGTGCTTATGTTCTACTTCTTTGATTACATTGTATCTTTCCGCCATATATAAATTTAACATTGCCATGGGTCTCATCACTTAAATCATGCGCTATTGAAGTGAAATAGTAGACCGGCTAGGAATGAAAATGTGTTGCTTTTATGTGATTTATTACTATAATATGTATGGAACAAGAAACACCAACCTGATAGAACATCAATTTTAATATTACGTTCGCAATACAACGGCGAAACTTAGGGTTAGTGCAGTAATTTGGGCTGTTCTTAATATCGAGGGCTTGAGAGCAGATGAAGGTTATTGAGGTTAGTATGAAGCAGTGCCGGAATTAAGGGGCGGGGAAATGGGAGATCCCCGAGAAAACCCGCTGACCAGCAGCATCGTCCAGCAAGATTCCCACATGTGAAAATCCAGGAGTGGCCCGGCCTGAGATTGAATCCGGTTCGCCTTGATGGGCGGTGAGCAGGCTAACCGCTCAGCGACCGCAGCCGCACCCAAAATTTAGGAATTTTCTTTTATTATTTTTTTACTGTCTGTGTCCACTGTAACATATATGTAGTTACGGGCAGTGATTTTTTTTCACAGATTTATTTCAAAAGTGTTTCCTTTACCGTGAACAACCTATATTTATATTTATTGATAGTTAGTTCCGTGACTGATATTTANATTTCAAAAGTGTTTCCTTTACCGTGAACAACCTATATTTATATTTATTGATAGTTAGTTCCGTGACTGATATTTACTTGTTTTTAAATTTATTTCCGGACCACATGTTTTTGTGCCATATTCTATGATTTCCGTCACTTATGACAGATATGTGCGATAGTGTGAAAATGTCTGAAATGATAATTCTTTAACATTTTTACTTTTCGCAAGTATCAAAGATCGCCTAAACAAAAGCAAATCAAATTCCAAATAGCCTTGTCTTCGCTACAACAAGCAGACCTAATATATTCCTTAGGAAAATAGTTTAATATAAATAATTTTTTTTTATGTCATGCCTTTTGGAAACATTTTCTTTCCTTACAGTGTTGTTGACTCTGAGGCTCTGTTTCGTTGTCGGCATGAGTGATGTACAGTGTGAATTGTTGTTTACAGAACTGTAACAATACTTGGCATATGAAACTTTTTTCAGTTACAGACTTTCACAGCAGTTACCGAAGTTCGTTCCCCAAGTGTTAGATGGTCCATCTTCCTAGGAGTTTGTTTGTGTGACTGATGAGAAGCTCTAAGTCTAGCTTCGCACGCAGATGGAATGCGAATTCGACTTTACTTCTCCACAGCGAGCTGTCTCTCTCACACTCCTTTTTCTCGTATATTGTTTGCCTCGTCCGCTTTTTGCCCCTTCTTCTTTCTTTCTGTGAGTCCATATCACCCCCCTTATCANCTCGTATATTGTTTGCCTCGTCCGCTTTTTGCCCCTTCTTCTTTCTTTCTGTGAGTCCATATCACCCCCCTTATCACTCTTTCTCTTCCCGGCATTCTTCTCACGTACCCGGGACCGCATGGTTATCTTTCTTCAGCCATTTCAATTATGCCTTTGTCCTCATCCATCACTTCTCTTACGGCCACATTTCTTATTCAATCCTTTCTTGATTTCCTTGCCGAGTTTCTACATAAATCTCCAAAATGTAAGATAGAAAATAATGACGTAAGTGTAATCTATGTCGCACTGTGAACTTCATTTCCGGCGATGATAAATACCGAACTCGAAGTTTCGTAGAGTACAGTAAATTTTAAAGCATTCCTTGCACAAATGGTGAACCTAATGCAGGTGAAATGTGTCACGCATTCGCAAAGATTTTTAGTGAAGTTATTTTAGTAAATATCTGAAACGGATTTTATGTCTCGAGACTACATTTAATTTATAGTTTGAGATATTTCCAATAAAAAATATTTTCATGCTTGCTGTACATGACGACTAAAAAAACATGAACAATTTAAGACATAGAAAAATAACACGATTTGAGAATCAATTAACCACCATATGGTTTTACACATATGGCTACACAGTACCTCATAACTGTGAACCACACCAATACCTTTTTTCTTTTGTTATTGTTTTTTTTCTTCGCTTATGATTTGTGATTCCCACCTATGGTAGCACAGTGCGTCGGAACTGTAAGACGCACCAACATTACTGCTTTTCCCTTTCTTAAATTCTTATAACACATGATATACACACAACGTTTCACGGCGCCTTTTACCTGTGAAGACTAACACTTCAGTGTTTGTTTTTATTTCATTATAATTATTTTCTTTCCCTTTGTTCAACAAAACTTGCACCCCAAGGTTTCAAGGTGTCATAGAAACTTGCCGTATATCGCAAACACAGCGCCCCTTTTTTATGCCCGCATTTTGGTTTACACGTTATGATTCAACATTTTCTTTTCTCCTTCCTGTTCTTATTTTCTATTAACTTTCATCATATTCTCGTTCTCTGTGTTATGTTATTCATATACTTAATTTNTCCTTCCTGTTCTTATTTTCTATTAACTTTCATCATATTCTCGTTCTCTGTGTTATGTTATTCATATACTTAATTTTGGGGTTTTTGTTAATTTCCCCAGTTGATCACTAAACTTGATCATTTGTTTGTTTCAGTACCATTTCTGTGTGTTTTTTATGTTGCTGGCATTTTGACATTGTTCACGAATTCTGGTATTTTATTTTTCACCATGTTGTGTGTGTTTTCATATCATTGCAATAAAAAATTTCTCAATCAATCAATTAATTATTTGGAACAGAACCTCGCGGTTTACAGTACCGGCGAAAAGTAACCTTCCTCTGCAACATGTAGACAATTATTCCCACGCTGGTATTTGATGGGTAAATACTAAGTTTAAAAATAATAAATCATTTTGCTAATTTTAAATTATGTAATTGATACTACATACATAGTTGTTATCAGTGTGATTGAGAATTCGGTAACTTCATTGCTGACACATGATAGACAGTTCGCCTTCATCATGGAGTGATAGATGATGTATTGTTGCAACATAGGCTGGTAATTACCGTTAACTTAACTTGACCGCTTTGGAGNATCATGGAGTGATAGATGATGTATTGTTGCAACATAGGCTGGTAATTACCGTTAACTTAACTTGACCGCTTTGGAGCCTACACTTCCGTCACTTTTCAGCTCAGTTGTGCAGCTCATGTCAGTTCACGTGCACAAGGAAAAACTCCTAGCTAGTGAATGGGTGGCCGCAATAGATTAACTTTCTCCTGCTACGACGTTGGCTATTGGTTGTTCCAGCTTTCAATGCAACAAGTGCTACGTTACCTTAAAANCTCGTATATTGTTTGCCTCGTCCGCTTTTTGCCCCTTCTTCTTTCTTTCTGTGAGTCCATATCACCCCCCTTATCGCTCTTTCTCTTCCCGGCATTCTTCTCACGTACCCGGGACCGCATGGTTATCTTTCTTCAGCCATTTCAATTATGCCTTTGTCCTCATCCATCACTTCTCTTACGGCCACATTTCTTATTCAATCCTTTCTTGATTTCCTTGCCGAGTTTCTACATAAATCTCTGAAATGTAAGATAGAAAATAATGACGTAAGTGTAATCTATGTCGCACTGTGAACTTCATTTCCGGCGATGATAAATACCGAACTCGAAGTTTCGTAGAGTACAGTAAATTTTAAAGCATTCCTTGCACAAATGGTGAACCTAATGCAGGTGAATTGTGTCACGCATTCGCAAAGATTTTTAGTGAAGTTATTTTAGTAAATATCTGAAACGGATTTTATGTCTCGTGAGTATATTTAATTTAGAGTTTGAGATATTTCCAATAAAAAATATTTTCATGCTTGCTGTACATGACGACTAAAAAAAACATGAACAATTTAAGACATAGAAAAATAACATGATTTGAGAATCAATTAACCACCATATGGTTTTACACATATGGCTACACAGTACCTCATAACTGTGAACCACACCAATACCTTTTTTCTTTTGTTATTGTTTTTTTTCTTCGCTTATGATTTGTGATTCCCACCTATGGTAGCACAGTGCATCGGAACTGTAAGACGGACCAACATTACTGCTTTTCCCTTTCTTAAATTCTTATAACACATGATATACACACAACGTTTCACGGGGCCGTTTACCTGTGAACACTAACACTTCAGTGTTTGTTTTTATTTCATTATAATTATTTTCTTTTCCTTTGTTCAACAAAACTTGCACCCCAAGGTTTCAAGGTGTCATAGAAACTTGCCGTATATCGCAAACACAGCGCCCCTTTTTTATGCCCGCATTTTGGTTTACACGTTATGATTCAACATTTTCTTTTCTCCTTCCTGTTCTTATTTTCTATTAACTTTCATCATATTCTCGTTCTCTGTGTTATGTTATTCATATACTTAATTTTGGGGTTTTTGTTAATTTCCCCAGTTGATCACTAAACTTGATCATTTGTTTGTTTCAGTACCATTTCTGTGTGTTTTTTATGTTGCTGGCATTTTGACATTGTTCACGAATTCTGGTATTTTATTTTTCACCATGTTGTGTGTGTTTTCATATCATTGCAATAAAAAATTTCTCAATCAATCAATTAATTATTTGGAACAGAACCTCGCGGTTTACAGTACCGGCGAAAAGTAACCTTCCTCTGCAACATGTAGACAATTATTCCCACGCTGGTATTTGATGGGTAAATACTAAGTTTAAAAATAATAAACCATTTTGCTAATTTTAAATTATGTAATTGATACTACATACATAGTTGTTATCAGTGTGATTGAGAATTCGGTAACTTCATTGCTGACACATGATAGACAGTTCGCCTTCATCATGGAGTGACAGATGATGTATTGTTGCAACATAGGCTGGTAATTACCGTTAACTTAACTTGACCGCTTTGGATCCTACACTTCCGTCACTTTTCAGCTCAGTTGTACAGCTCATGTCAGTTCACGTGCACAAGGAAAAACTCCTAGCTAGTGAATGGGTGGCCGCAATAGGTTAACTTTCTCCTGCTACGACGTTGGCTATTGGTTGTTCCAGCTTTCAATGCAACAAGTGCTACGTTACCTTAAAANTTAACTTTCTCCTGCTACGACGTTGGCTATTGGTTGTTCCAGCTTTCAATGCAACAAGTGCTACGTTACCTTAAAAAACCATTCGCCACTGTAGTTAGAACTTGCAGCCAGATTGATTTAGGTTTACCCTGTCATTAATTTGGGAGGCAAGAGAGAATTGTGAATAAATAGCAACATCGTAATGTCGGACAGTCGGTATTTAGAATGTTCGACTGCAGGCAGTCATTGCTGAACCACGTTCTGTTTTATTGCCGATATGTTAAAAAAAAGTATTCTTTTCTTTAATCCGCGTTGAAAACTAGACCGACACACGTGGTAGCAGGACGGAAACGGCGATGAAACGTCTGCAGTGTGATACATTTCGGCACTATAAATTCGTTAATTATATTAAAATTTAAATAAATTTAGTTTCGTTAAATTAAGCATACGATAAGGACTCGAACATGACCTCGAGTTGGAGTCGTGCATGCCCGAAGCGCGGGTGTAGACCCGCGGCGACAGACGGCAATTTTGGGAGTGGACGAAAATTGACGTGTAGTATATCTCGCGTCTCCTATATGCTAGCGGCTTGGTTTTGTAATCGAACGGAAAATCTCACCTATATATTAAGAGCATAATTGCATATCAGGTTATGTCCATATTATAAAAATTCGGGACATGGGCAAAAACCACCAGCATAATATGTCTTAAAATAGTTTGTTTATAATTTATGTCCGAATATGCACAACCATAAAAACTTGTTTACATGATATAAGAGTCGGAATTTGGTATTAACATTCTATGTATTGAATAAAACATTTTGTATATAACTTGCTTTGAAGGAAAGGTTGGATATAACTCGTTTTTTAAGAGAACAATAATATAGGATATTTTATTTTGCATTAACTTTGGATACAACTTATTTTACATCAAAAACAATTACAGATTTTAGTAAACAACAACATCGAAGGAGCAGGTATTGTCATATTTGGTTTTTGCGGGAAGTGTTGTGCATTACAATGAAATAAAAGTGTTTAAACTTTCACCACACGCCAATAACCAAACCTTTCAATTAATAATGATTAAAATGATATACCACAGATTATACAGAACAAATCAGTCGCTCGCATTAACCTATATTTTAACCACAGAGATTGCAGTAGTCAGATAATGCGAAATTCGGGGAAGTCTGGTGCAGCGTGGAACATTAGCGGAGAGGTCGGACGATGGCGGAGGTTGCGAGACGATGGCAGACGAGTGATTGTAGAGGGCGTGATACCCGACGAGTAGAGGGCGACTGTGCATGGGAGCGTTCGGAGCACTCTAGAACATTCCAGACTGATGTAATGTGGACTGAATTAAAATGTGTGAATGTGTGACAAGGACTTTATTGTAAATATTGGAANCATTCCAGACTGATGTAATGTGGACTGAATTAAAATGTGTGAATGTGTGACAAGGACTTTATTGTAAATATTGGAACTTTCAAACTTGGAAATATAGTTTGTGAGATAATTTAAAACGTTTTGAAACACTGCATATTGGTAGAGATTTTAGTAATTTAATTGCATTAATTTCTTCGAAGAGATTGTGAATCGTATTGATTAAATTTATTAATGTTAAATATAAAGTGATAGCCACTTATTGTGAGATATTAAGTCGCGAGTATTTTCTTGTATTCATTGTAAATAAATTAGGAAATTATAATTACTTTTTAGTTTAATTATGACCTCCATCACTCAAAGAACCTGGCGAAGCCCACTGACTTTAAGAAAATGTAACAGTATGTCGATTTTTTTGTAAATTTTTTTCCAGCTACATTCTACGTTAAAACCAGCGTGGTTGCTTTATATTACCCAAAAGAAAAAAGTTTAATATCTACAAAAAATGTTAAATTAGTTTTAAAATATTTAATTAATGCTTTAGCACAAACTGTGACAATTATATATGTTTTCCTTCATCTGTGTCAAGATCATATGAAATAAAATGTAAAATTTCTAGTTTAACACCAACCATATTTATGTTCTCGATATATTCTACTCATGTTCCCTTCATGTTGGCAACATCTAACGATATATTTTGAAAACGTATGTTGTAACATACATGCTAGCATTTGCAGTTAAGTTAATAATATTAAAGGTATCAGCGATCCTTGGAATGAATGGAAATCACAGTAATGTCTATTTATGCGAAGTTCTCTAGAGTTAACAGAGTACTTGGAAATAAGCATATTGAAATTAGAATTTACAAATTGTTACTTTTGTTTTTAAGCCAATACTGTACACTTATAAAAGATTATATAAGAAAACTAAAACATTGAGTGATTCCAAATACACGACACATCTGTTAAATTAACAACTTACTGTCGATCTTTATTTCCTTAAATTACCCCATATATTCGCGAGCAATTGTATAATTTAAATGTAAAATACGCTTAATATAGGAAGTTCACAAGATAGTCACTGACTAAAACTACACGTACATTTTTGTATCAGCAGTTTCCACCCTGAAAAGTTTTTACCTCTTGTGTTGTTCGTAACAATCGCCTAGTAATTTCAGAGCCTGGGCTTTCTCTCATCTGATAATGAACTACATTAAAGCAGTTTACTGAAGTATTGCGTATCACACAAAAGCTATTTTATACGACTCATGAATTTTTCTATTAAAAAGTTGGGAAAATATATTGAAACCTGCGTGGTTGCGTGCATCCCATTCTTTCTTCCGTATTAATTAAAAACTCTGCTATCTTATTGGAGATAGCTGTATTCACAAAGAGCTGCTAGAGAGGACACAACATATTTGTAGTCATTAAACTCTGTGCCGTTAAAAGTTGGAGCTAGTAAATATACAAGTCTTTCGCAGATTTACATCAGATATTATTCTTGCAGGTAAAAAAGATTCTTAACTAACTTTTTTTAAACACGCACTCATATATTCACATTCATACAAAACGGAGGTGTTTAAATTGGGTTATTTAAGTAAATTACACCTTCGACTTGATCGGACGCGCACAGGCGTAAATATTAGGATAATATTCTATATAAAATTTAACACTATACATATATTTTTTATAAAAGACATGTTCGCGGTATTTTACCACCGTCTCTCCGTCTTTTATTCGGGTTTCATCTTTCTGTTTTGCAGTTTTTGCGAAGCAGAAGAATTTTTTGTTTCACCATAATGTATTCATGAATAATTTACGACTCTCTTTAAGAAAATTCTTAATATTCTTCTAACTTTCTGACAAAAAATAATAATGCACTTTAAAACTTACGTAATTGAAAGTAGAGTTTTATGCTACCTCTTGTTCCCTCCTCTAGATTCTACAATAAAATATAAAACAATTAAGTTGCATGATTTCAAAAGATTTTAATGAAAATAGACCCATAACAAATTTTTTAATACGCCTNATATAAAACAATTAAGTTGCATGATTTCAAAAGATTTTAATGAAAATAGACCCATAACAAATTTTTTAATACGCCCGTCATTGACAATGCATTATTGTACAGAAAATGTTAAATTGCAATGTCAGTTAAATTTTATTTACTGTATTTAAATCTTTCTTTGCAAAAAGTAGTAAACAGTTGTTTCAACAATTGTAAGTAATTAACTTGTCTAAAGATACAATACTATCGTTGCTATATTAAGTTTTGTTTCAGAATAATAAGTACCTTAATGTTGAACAATCTGCAAATGATTGATAAATATTTATGAATTTGGCAAGAAAAGATTTAAATGATTTTTACGTTTTTCCGAGAGTGAAAATTATACTTTTGAAAATGATGAATGACATTAACCGATTTTGTAGGAAGTTATACAAAATATCATAAATCTTTATGAAACAAAATATTAATAAGTCAAGTAGATGGACGTAAAACGCAACCTACTCCAGTTGTCAACCTAAGGTAGGAATTAATTTTATGGTTTTAAAATTCTACCTTTTGAATCATTTTAGTGAAATGTTGCTGGTTGAATGATGCATCGCAAGCATTTTTATTGGAGATTCGATAATAAACAAAATTTTCCGAGAAACTTAGATAGAAACAACGAAAGTGCAATAAAGGGACCACTTCGTGATATAGATTAAGAATATTCATCTAACACTAAGATGTTTATATTTTATATTTTTCGAACGCGCTCCGCGAAAGTAATCCAGACTAAATAAAATTAATGAACACGTTATTTTACATTTTTACTAGGTTTTATTATATTGATTAATTATTGGTAAAAATTTATATAGTTGAATAACCAATTGCAGTAAGCTTGAAAAGTAATTTAATGTTTTTTTTTAATTCCTCTGCCTCAAATACCTGCCACTAACGCTCGGTCTTAATTCAAATAATCTTACTTACGAAGAACCATTCTCCGTCATTTGCTTCGGCATCTTGAGCACGTGAAAGTAGCTGGCAAGCCATGCCCGGAGTAGCAGAATACGCAAATTAACAGAAGAAAATGGCGTGTGATTTCGCTTGGTGTCTGTTTGGTCGCTGACAGGCTGCACGTTACTGCATGGTCAGTCTTGTTTCTGATCGGTTCCGCTCTATTACGTACGGTTTTCTGTCGGTTTGGTTTGTGAGTGATGATTGGGGGACGACCTCGCGCCATGTTTCTTTTCAGGGCGCCAGGACATATTGTCGGCGCGTCCGCCGATTTGGAGACTGGTTTTTATCTTGTTGGTTGCGCCATTCTATCTTACCATTTACACATTTAAGGAGAAAGGGAGGGGGAATTGTGTGATTATCACGCCACTTGCCTGCCATCACAGCGGACAGCGTCCAAATTCCCTGCGTTGTCAGACCTTAAGGTAGAAGTAAAGTGGATATCCTTATAGTGATGCAACCAGCAACACAGTAAATGCACAACTTTTTAATAAGTACTGTGGAGACTTCGAAAAACTTTAAAAAAATATGGCTTGAGTTTCATGTGAAAATTAAATGTTAACTTTTATTCAGTGTAAAATATGTAACTGCAGTAAGTCTTTTTGATTGGTAAACTAATTAATTAATTAATAACGAAAATTTCCGTTTCTTACCCAAGAATGGGCGTATTTATTCTCTGGATAAATAACAAAATTGATTTTATTAAAAAAATATTTCATCTCAGCAGGTTAGCAGTTTTTTTTCTATGCTTTTGCGTAGGAAAATATTCGCATAACATTTTATAGATGTGCTAAAAGATAAGTTTAGGAACATAAGTTACAATACATAATAGACCTGTTGACTGGATTTTTTATTTTATAATTATAAATAATGTCAAATACAGCATATTTTTCGCTTAAAGACAATGATATTAATGTATAATTTCATATACATCATTTNTATAAATAATGTCAAATACAGCATATTTTTCGCTTAAAGACAATGATATTAATGTATAATTTCATATACATCATTTCAGTAACGATAACATGTCAAACAATATTACAATCTTGGACATTCAAAAACATTCTATAATATATATAGGAAGCTGCTGCCTTCGTAGCGCAGTGGTAGATATTGGAACCACGTGAAGATGTCGAAAGAGGAATGAACAGGGAGGGCGAGGTGATGATGTGCGCGATAACAGGCCTGGTTAAGGGAGTGTGAACAGTTGGAAGAGTTCTGAGCACCTGCCTACCAGCAGAGGCGGAGGGGAAGTGTGTCTGCCTGTGTCTCTGGCTATCACCACGAGCATTTGTTGCTGCCTATACAAATGACAGTGATGCAATAAATACGATCATGAGCAATCGACCATTGCAGGTCTATTTTATTATGCCTGTTGCCATGCAGCCAAAAAAATATCATTTTATTATGTAAATCGCACGAATTTCACTCATTTCAGTTTGAAAATGAAATTTTAATCTGTAATTACTGTAAACTTACAATTATGGAGAATGTCATTCGTAAAAAACAATAAAATATAAGTACAGTACACAACAAAAGTTTTTATGTATGTACTTGTCTATATAATGACATTTGAAAGGAATGTTTATGTATAAAATCGACGAAAATGTGATTTGAAAGGAATTATATTTTATGAAGGATTAATAAAATTTTCACCTTATCGTTTACGCAATTTATGGAAAAATAATATAATTTTACGTACGTCTTCTCGAACTCACTTTCTTCATAGAGCTGCAAANTTATTATGTAAATCGCACGAATTTCACTCATTTCAGTTTGAAAATGAAATTTTAATCTGTAATTACTGTAAACTTGCAATTATGGAGAATGTCATTCGTAAAAAACAATAAAATATAAGTACAGTACACAAAACAAGTTTTTATGTATGTACTTGTCTATATAATGACATTTGAAAGGAATGTTTATGTATAAAATCGACGAATATGTGATTTGAAAGGAATTATATTTTATGAAGGATTAATAAAATTTTCACCTTATTGTTTACGCAATTTATGGAAAAATAATATAATTTTACGTACGTCTTCTCGAACTCACTTTCTTCATAGAGCTGCAAATAACTGCACAACAAATGCATAGCAGACCAACTATACTAGAGCAGCTGTCATAAATTGAAAGAAAATAAGTTGTATTTATTTTGTTGATTGTATAATATGTGATAGAGTAATGTACGTATTTTATTAAAGTCATAGTATTACAGCATGAAATCATTGTAAACGTATTATATAAGTGATTTGAAAAATATTTTTCTGAAATTTTGATTTTTTATATATAATATGCAATTTAAAATAACTTCAAATATCCTTTTTTCATGTAAGAATATAGATGTTACTATTTACTTCTAAACTATATATTTCGTACGTATATACTCAGTTCAAAGAGAAACAAAATACGCGTTATTTTCATATGTTTAACACACCATTTAAGATCTAACAACGCCAGAAACTGGGAAAGAGAACAAACATTTGTTGTGTGCTATAACAACAAGCAATTAAAATTATGCTCTTCGAAGCAATCAATTCTTTACTAACAAATAAAATATGAATAGCTCTTTTAGTCACAATCTTTCCCTGAATATGGGATGTTTTTCTGAGACAAGTCAAATATAAATTCACATTTTAATCTTAGAAGCAGTAAATTCTTTAATGACATTTTAAAAATGAAAAGTTCTTTAAGTCACAATCTATCTCTTAACATGTAACGTTTTTCTGTGACAAATAAAATATAAATTCACGTTCTAAAATATATCTTTTATAAGAAAAATTTGTCGCCCTTATACATTACTTTAATTGTGACTTTGGGTTTCTGATTTTTTACGATTTTGTGGAATTGTTGACAATGTACGTAGGTATTTCTGTAATTGCAAAACATTAAAAATTTTTTTTACAAATTATATTAATTGAAGTTTTTCTGCGCTTTACAAATTGTTTTCAAAGCAATATAATTGAGTAAATCCATTCCAAAAGAGTTATCATTAGCAAAATAATAACGGAGAAACAATGGAAGGTAGGTGCTCTGTGCCGTACAAATTGCAAAATTGTTATTACTTATTGGCATACGGTTTATAGGAAATTCTACATTTTGAAATTTAAAATTCATTCTATTTCACGAACGATCGCACCTTTCTGATAGCCAGTGTCTAGTGATGTACCATAAATTACATTAACATCNTTCATTCTATTTCACGAACGATCGCACCTTTCTGATAGCCAGTGTCTAGTGATGTACCATAAATTACATTAACATCATTCCACCTAGAACAACTTAAATCAGCCGATGCACACCACCTCAGTTGCATTAAATATAGTTCCTTGAAACACTTTACAGAATAAAAAAGTCACATACACTACTTCTAGATGCATGTCACCACTAATAACGGCATTCCTCCCAATTTATAACCAAATTTTCAACAATTAGCCGCCAACGTGACGTCATTGCATAAAGAACTCGTGCTCCTAGCCTTGTTGGAGTCAGTGCAGAAGATTGGCCGGAAGTAGAATGACGCATGCGCCAAACACATGCGACTTTTTGTACGGATAGGAACTTCTTGTTTGCTCATACTGCGAATTGTAGAGGTATCGGAATGTGGCTTGTTGAGTATGCATGTTGCGGATTACAGCCACTAGCGCCATTCCGACAGTGGTACGGTAACAGCCTCCATGTACGAAGGTTAGCATGTAGGCAATAGACGAATTGCTGTATTATACCAAGAAAACCTAACATTCCTTATGGAAATAATGACATTAATCATAATTTTTTTCAATGTGTATTAAATGTGCGATAATATCTTTTAAAACATTCAAATCAATAAGTAATTTTTTTTTCTATATTTTAAGTTTTACGTAAGAGTGGTTACAATCCCGAACTGATCATCAGACCCTTTTCTTTTAATTCTTAGTGCNTTTAAGTTTTACGTAAGAGTGGTTACAATCCCGAACTGATCATCAGACCCTTTTCTTTTAATTCTTAGTGCCTTATGGAAGCTTCATGAAGTATCTCTCAAGTGTGTATATTTTATTTTCAGCGTTACATGTACTGTGTGTCAATTTTGAGACAATTTTTACTGTCTTCAGCAGACGAACCCTCTGCTTTTATTGTACAGTACTGGCCCATAAAGTTACTAGAGAAGGATCAAATATTTTCTCATGCACAGTCTTGCTAATGCATTCAATTATTTAGTTGTATTTTTGTTCAACAACAAAATAAANTCAAATATTTTCTCATGCACAGTCTTGCTAATGCATTCAATTATTTAGTTGTATTTTTGTTCAACAACAAAATAAGTAATATATTCTTTCATTTCACATAGAAATACTTGCGAACCAGGCGGCTACTATTTTTCAATCAGCGAGAAAATATCAACTCCATATTATTTAAGGCCATTTACTTCCTGTTTACAAAAGAGTTTTTTTCGTACGTTCAAAATTTAAGACAGGTTTTAAATGCTTTGATATAACTTTTTAAAAAATATATCTTCAGGCCTATAAAAAACTTTGAAAGACTGAAAATTTTACATCTAATTCAGTACCTTATTTGGCGTTGTCAGATGGCTATGTCAGAAATGTTATTGGTTTGTTACATACATGCATACATGGTATAAGTACGTATATATGCAGCCATACGTCCATGTAGGTAAATACTGGTATCGCGCACGCCTGACACATATAACAGTACACATAAGAATACACATACCACATAAGACTACCTTTTCAAGAAAAATGAGGTATGTGAATAAAATTAGTATGCGATTAAAATACTGCTTCTTCCCGCGCATTACATAAGTGAAGATCACTTTCAGTTTATGCGCTTTTCGTAGCCACTCATTGCCTCTCTCACTTATAATAGCAAGCGTTATCGAGCACGAATATCTTATCAAAGCCTTCCACAAGCCTTTCCAAATTTCAATTTAAAACTTTTGAAAAATGAGAAACAAAAAAAGAAAAATAGTTTTCGCTAGGCAGGGAAAACGTAACTTAGTTGATTTATAACAGTCACCTGATTTATATAAATTTTTAGATTATCTGGCTACAAAATTTTGTAATGCTCTGTGTTCTTTAAACCGTTTACGTAAATAACCGCCTGCTTTTCATATAACGAAAAAGTAACTTAATGAACAGATATATTTACATACTTGAAAGAAACAAACTGTTACTTGCTTTTCGAAATAAATATTTTATATTACAGTCTGACGTATTTTTTGAGGTATAACAGCTCCATTTGCACTTCAGCAAATATGTACATTGTAAATTATAAACCATTTCATTAGTTACTCATTATAATGCCTGGAGAAATTAATAATTTTTTTTTAATTAGAAGTAAACAAAAATTACTAGGAATACTATTTATTTATGAGTCTTTTGTTTGGTGTCGTAGTTGNTTTTTTTAATTAGAAGTAAACAAAAATTACTAGGAATACTATTTATTTATGAGTCTTTTGTTTGGTGTCGTAGTTGAGGGAGCAGCCTTGTCTTACAAACACACTTTTAAACACCAATATAAACTTTCAATTTATAGTGCACAGAGAAAAACTAAATGTCACGTGCACTTAATGCAATACAGATATATCCAGAAGTTTGTAGTGACAAATTTTTCAGAACCTTATTATAGGGCTATTTTACTCTTACATTTACAGATTTGAAATATGGCATTTGTACGTTAAAGATAATACAAGTATCATAGGTTTCTCGTTAAAAAATCCCTAGCAATTTAAAGTGATACATTTGCAAGTTACATGAATGAATATTTTGTTGTGCACGATTTTGTCGAGTAGGGCGTTATCGTCACTTATACAGCCCATCAAATAAAATCATTCGTTGCTACGTTTTTTTTGCGGAAATTTTTTTGTAAAATGCATATCAAAATATTACCAAAAATCGTACCAACATAACGTTAGAAGTGCTACTGAATTAGCAGATGATTAGACTAAAAAACCCGGGCGATATTTTTAAATATATTTTCACTACATTTAAAAATATGAAAATTTTTTTTGCTAACATTACATTATTATGGAACGAGATATTTGGTGCAAGCATTATGCACTAACATGGTGAAAAATAACAGAATTCTTGGTCAATTTCCCGGAAATAAACACCGCCAATATAAGGTTCATTATCGAATGAAAACGCGTTCGCATTCGTTCCTGTTTGCTCAACAGCAACTTACTTGCCGTTTGAGACATTATAATTTCGAGCAAACACCTCAATCGGTGGACATAAAAGCGAACCTGTACATACAACTCAGTAGAATAAAACTCTCTTCTGCTGTAGTAACTTCGAAGTGTTTGTGTAATAGCAGGAATCGTTGTAGCGTTAGCTTTCTTCCAATGTTCCGGAAAACAGGTCTTGAAATATATCTCTTCTTATGACAACGTGCTCGCCTCATGGCGTTATGAACGGTAATTAAGTTGTGTCTATCTTCCATACTGGCATGTGTGCTATCATACACATGGGTGGAGTACTGCTAACCCTAGACAACGAGAGGAGAAGTTTGGGCCGTCTCGACTGTTTCGAGTAATGGTACTCCGGATGATGGCATGTGACGTCACTGCGGCGCAGCGCTCCCCCGAGACTAGGGCCGCCCGTGCATCATTTATTGCTAGTTTCGAACCGTGGTTTAACCCAACCTGGGGCCCAATTATTGAAACTATAGGATTTATTCCTCTAGAGAAAAGACGCCATTCCGCTATCGGAATGCTTAGAGCCAATTTTGAACACTCGATAACGGAATTGTGTACCGGAATCGATCCATGAAGTTTCGAAATGAATCCGACAGCTAGCCAGCTGCTGGAAGCGCCATTCCTCTACAGATTTGTCTATAATCCTTTGTATGATGCAGGAAACTAGNGACAGCTAGCCAGCTGCTGGAAGCGCCATTCCTCTACAGATTTGTCTATAATCCTTTGTATGATGCAGGAAACTAGAAAATATACTCGTGCGCGGTTTAATATAAATATAATTAACAAAGGAGAGTAAAACTGTTACCAAATATAAAATTATCAAGACGTTTAAATATCTATGAAAAAATCGTGTAAACAAAGTTAAGTTGGTAGGTGAAAACTGATAGAATTGCTAAGAATATTATGTGAAATTTTATACGAAACTGCTGAAACATAAAATACATAATGAAATAAATTTTGTGANAATTGCTAAGAATATTATGTGAAATTTTATACGAAACTGCTGAAACATAAAATACATAATGAAATAAATTTTGTGAGAAAAGCTGTAGTTGTGGAACATAGTTAGTACTGTGAATCAAAACGTAATAAATTGGTTTTAGACATGCAAACATTAATGAAAAATATTTTTTAGTTCACAGCCATACTGGGATGTTATCAAAAATTTTGTAATGATATATTTACAACAGAAAAAATATAATTGTTATAATATTACTTTTAGATTTGCATTTTATAATATGTTACAGCATGGTAAAGCTTTTTACTATTCTTTCTCGAATAAAGTTACGATAAAGTGATTCAAATATAAAAGTTTCTTAAATATATACTTAATTAATACTAAACCTATATCTAGCAACAATATGAGATAACGCTTTAACATGTTCTTTCACAGGCTATGTTATTTAATTGGGAAATATTAGTGTAATTACGTCAATACAAGTTCTTTTAAGAAAAAAAAAACAAATCTGCATGAAAAATAAGAGTTCCTGTGGATTACCAATGTCCGACTTCATTATTTATAATATATCACTTAATAGTTTTATCGTCACTGTAGATAGTTTATTTTTTTAAGGTAGTTGCAATTACTTCTCCCGGATTATCTACAAATAAATAAAATAGATATTATGTATTTTAAACAGTATTTTCCTAATAAAACAGATTTAACAGGATTGGTTCAACTTCGCTGACGACACACGAAATGCAACGATGCCAATTTGTAAAATAGATTCTTCAAAAGTCCTATACATTTGATCTCGACAGTTTCTAGTTACCTTAAAAATTCATATTTTGGCATCGCAACACTCGTTACCAGAATAGGTGTATCGGAACAATCCGCTAGAGAATTTATTCCGATAGTTTAAAAAAATTGGGCCCATGTTTCTTTGTCAACACACAATTATACCTGAGCGTTTTTACATTATTCAATATGATGTTTGCATTTCCAGTGCTATATCCGTGTTGCAATTATTTGCTATATTATGCTCGTACAAACTGAAAATTCGCTATTATATTGTTGCTGTGAACCACAATCACACATTAAAGCGGATTTTTCTTAGTGTCTCGTCGTTGTCGTGAATGTGACAGTATAGGGCCAAAGATTTGTGTTTATATAATTTGAGTATGTTTGTTTTATTAGGCCAGACTAATATTTTTCAGTTGTCATCAGATAATTCCAGGGGGATATTATGCAGAATGATTCCATGAGTATGAAATGCGATGTTCATCTAACTTTTCTTGCATAAGCTAATGACGATTTAATTTTTATATAAATCTCTTTCGTGACAACAAAATAAATATATCAAAGAAAAGAATTTGTTTGATATCTATTGCAAAACAGTATCTATACCAACGTGCAAAGAAGTTTCACCCTTAGCTGCAGTCTGCGCCATAGTCACGTCAGCGCGCACCACTCAATGTACCGTTACTCAAACCGGCTCGCTCGGGGTCACCTGGCCTGCTCACTGACACTTCGTGGTTCCGTGAATGGATGACAAGATGTCTGTAAACGATGAACANAAGGTCAAGAAGCGAGGGAGCGATACGGGCGACACTAACACGCTCCCCTAGCGCCTCATCGCCCCTACGCGCAAGGCGTGCATTGTTTCCGTCGTGATGTACCGTGCAGATTAGATCTGTAACAGTGGGATTTTGTTACACGCGATGAAAGCCCGCCGATTAAAATATGCCCGTATTGTCGTATTTGTCTGTTACTACATAAGGAAGCTGCATAGACAAGCTGTTAAAAATGTGATATTTAAACATTTCAACGAATTTTTTTCTCCAAGAATAAACTTAATATGATAAATCCTATAAGACAGCCAAATCTATCTTTTTTTTTTTTACCTTTTTCTAGCAAAACGTTGTATTTCCCGAAGTTGTATTTACCGAGATACGCGTTTCCCCGCAAACAACGATTTCAAAGAAATATTTTCAGTACATAGTCCTCAATATTCTATCATATATCGAAACTTCAGTACAGCCCCATATAGTTGTTTAGAATTTTTCCGACTAGTATATTGTGAGATAGAGCAATGTCAAAAATATTTTTTAGCAATGTTGGAGGGCACATAAATAGTATTTCGTAAGTGCGTAATGTATTGATGATATGGTTTGTACATCGTCTGATATATGAATGTCTAATGGGACCGTATAAAATGGTTTCTGAAAAAAAAAAAACCACTGATTTCAAACACTTTACGACGCAAGTTACGCGCCAGGCAGGTGGCACCCAAAAGGGTTTTTGTAAATTATCGGTGATCTCCCGTTTCCCCCACCTTTGCACCCTGATATCCCCTGTGTATCACCTGCACAAAATAATATCTTTCTTCTCAGAATGTAATAAACTCAGAGAATGTTTACTTTTATGTAAACAGAAGTAAAGAACGCCTAGAGTACATAAATTATTTAACAAACAACTAAACAAGTCAAANAAACAGAAGTAAAGAACGCCTAGAGTACATAAATTATTTAACAAACAACTAAACAAGTCAAACATGGAGTGATTTTTCAAAGGTTTGATTCAGAGAGTGTGAAGAAACCGCGAACAAACATTTAGCTGGGGCAACTAAATATAAATGGAATATGCACTTAGGGTTACATGTAATTCCTTTTCCCGTGGCACTGGTTAGGTCTCTCTGTAATATTTGCTGTAACTCCTCACAGTTATCTGCCAATAAAAATATATCATCCTAGAAAATTTCTACAATTGAAATATCTTTAAATTAAGTATATATTAACTTATAAAATATCGTTGAATAAACAAAAATTTAAGCGCAACAAAAATTAATTTAGTTCATCTAGCAATATCACGCTTAAATTAACAAGATTTCTGTGCTATGCCAAAATAAATTAGCCTGTCAACTAAATATTTGGTAGGATCAACTGTATATATTTATTTTGCCACTCATTTTATTGTATTGGATCTAAAATCCATATAGATTTTTTGTTTATTAATTTTTTGTGACAATTAGGATTGTATCCGCGGAGACAAGTGCATTTATTAATGTCTTATAATTTTATAAACATCCTAATATTTTTGGCCCTATACAATAAATATTTCGTTGGCGGTTCTCTCAATATACCTAGCCACCGACTGGACTATTGATCACGGAACAATTATAAAATGTTTGCAAACCAGCCTCCTCATAATGCCCGGCTTGCGATCACGTCTCCCCCGGAGGTCCTCATTTATATGACGTACAACACACGCGTCCTTCTCTCCTGAACTACCTACACAAAGTCCGTATTCTTCTCCTTCGCGTCTATTACCTATAAAAACATTGCAAACAAAATTAAATGAACTGAGGTTTAAAAATAAATTACACTGCTTTTTTATTTTGTTTGTAAAATTTGTAGTAACTAGTCCATTAAATTAGCTAGTTTTTAACAGTTCCATAAGATTTTTGCACGTAGTTATGAAAAATTCAAACTGTAAGGTTATTTGCCATTAAAATTAAAAAAATCCCGAATCAGAAAGTGAATGTGACAGTGATTATGGAAGAATGCATGAATTATTTTAGTCAGATGAAGACTAAAGAAATGTGCTAATTATTTTTGTTTGTAGAACTTTCAGTAACTAGCAGCTAAACTCTGTCACAGTTCGATCACAACAGTGCCTTTCATTTGAAAAAAATTTATAGTACTTCTGTAATTTTGTTTGCAATGTTGCAGTAACTAGTGAATAATCTACATTATAAGAGCGTTTTCATTATTTTTATAAGACTTTGCTTTTCTGCCATATAAATTTTTTTTTTTCAAATAGCAGACATCTGAAAAATTCCAATTTTCTCCTATTTCTCAAGCTTCTCGAGAAAAAAAAAACCTCGTTTTTACCATACTTCCGTTTTTTCCTAAAACTATTTTCATCTCTACATTTACAAATAATTAATGTACCATGTTCCTTTTCGTTATTGGAGGGGTGGAAATTTGGGTGGCACCGGAGTGCTCTTGAGTTAGCACCCACCTCCTCTCCTTGTGCGACTGACAGTTTTCTCACGAGAGAAACAAACATTATTTTTGAAAATGTGGTCTTTCGATGATTTAGTGTGTTGTCTGGCCACCCGGGGCTCTCAGCTCCGTCGGCACAGATCTTCCATTTCTAATTAAGATTTGTCTTTGTCCGCGATCCATCATCCATCATCCATAAACTCTGGGAACAAGAGACAAGGTTTTCTTTATCCTAGACTGCACAATAAAGCAATAAGTGTCTTACTTCGGTGCGTTGCGCCTGTAACATATTATGTGCAGTTTTCAGTGTAAGAAAGGCCTAATGTATTGTCGAGCAAGGGGAGGGGGCTCTAGCTGTTAATAGAAATACATCCTCTGGATGGGATCCTGGGGGCGNTAATGTATTGTCGAGCAAGGGGAGGGGGCTCTAGCTGTTAATAGAAATACATCCTCTGGATGGGATCCTGGGGGCGGACGAGATATTGAACCCACTACCCCTTGCTGCAGATAGGTGGAAACCATGCTCTTTATTAGTAGGTAGAGAAAATACTAGAAGAGAGGGGGCAGGGGAACTTTAGCAGCATGGCAAATCAGCTGCAGAAGCCGTTCATACGAATCTCAGAGGACCTTGCCTGCCTCTGATTGGGTGTCAAAGTGGTCAATGAGAGAAGAGGTACTTAAATAATACTTCAACTATGATAATTTTGCACATGCTGTTTGGTATACCAAATTTTTTTCATTGTGAAGTACTGTTCTCCTAGAATTTTCCCTCAGATTGTCCTTCTCTTCACTCGAGTCAACGAAACTTCTCCCCCCCCCCCTAACTCCGGCACCTCTATTAATGCTTGATCACCTCTTCAGACATTTTTGGCTACGTCAGTGTGCTCATTGACCGGACTATGATCTTCCCTGTGGGTAGCTGATTAGGGAAATTTGCTACTACTCTGAGTTATGATTTGTCCACATCACTAGCGTCGAACTGAAACGTACAGCTTGTTGGATATAACTATTTAACTGCACCAAACAACCAAACATATTATAATATTTCAGCACCTTAAAGGATTTATTAAAGCGGCTCTCAACGGGTTAAGTTTGAAACTATAAGCTCTTCACGGTAAAGTGAGCAATTTTGAGGCCCGAGTTACTTTTTATATACCTATTGTCACGAAAGTCATGAACACAGTGTATATATTTCACCGGACTCAAAAGTTAACATCTAAGACTACAATCAAGTATATTTATTGACTATTGTTCCAAAGGAGAGCTCTTAAAATGTGCGCATTTTACCATGAATAGCCTATAAATTCATTGCCCACGGGTTTTAGTGAAGCGTCAATTGTTTTCGTTGGTAAGTGTGTTGGAAGTGAGTCGACGTTTCTCCACGTCTGTGTTATATTCCTGTCTCACGAGAAAAAAAAGCGGATGTCGAGAGAAGCGATCCCAACAACACTCGCTCGGGGTTGAAGAGTGGTCTTGCTGCTGGTGATGAAAAGAAAATATTAAACGACTTGGAAGGTGTAGAGTTTTTAGAGCTGGGGGNAAGAGTGGTCTTGCTGCTGGTGATGAAAAGAAAATATTAAACGACTTGGAAGGTGTAGAGTTTTTAGAGCTGGGGGCGGGGGGATGAGAAACGTTCTCCGCAAATACTCGCCATTTATTTACTTTTTCTTTTGATTTATTACGCGAGANGGGGCGGGGGGATGAGAAACGTTCTCCGCAAATACTCGCCATTTATTTACTTTTTCTTTTGATTTATTACGCGAGAGAAGATATTTTCCTATTTCACTCCGGTCTCCTTTGTTCTATTCGTTATCCTTCTGTATATAATGTTTTGTGTTATTCGTTTCCTTGCTGTGGGGAAAAAAGAGTTTCCAGTTTGGTTCGGGCGTAGCTCCGCTGTTCCAAATGGAGAGGAGATTTGCATAGATTAGCGAGTTCTTACTGCAACGTCCCTTCCCAACCCCTTTCCCCTCCACCCTCCTGAATCTCCGTCTGCTGCCAGTAACTGCCCCTACAAACAGAATACATTGCAAGAAAAGAAAATNTTTCCAGTTTGGTTCGGGCGTAGCTCCGCTGTTCCAAATGGAGAGGAGATTTGCATAGATTAGCGAGTTCTTACTGCAACGTCCCTTCCCAACCCCTTTCCCCTCCACCCTCCTGAATCTCCGTCTGCTGCCAGTAACTGCCCCTACAAACAGAATACATTGCAAGAAAAGAAAATGTTTTCTTACAATTTAATTAGCCAGCGCTAAGGGGGCTGAGGAAAGTAAAGTTGTTGGCAGAGTGGAAAGGGGGGTTTGGCAAGTGGGTGGCGTATTGAAAAATTAACGGGAGAAGCTTTTCTTCCCCTCGTTTCTTTGGAAATGGATTTGTAAATACTAAATCAGGCCGAATGCAAAAGTGGGGCGGGAAAGAAAACTTTAACTGGAGACTGTATAGAAAGTCAGCACGATGGCTGAAGAAAAGTTAGGTAGAAGGTGATAAAAAAATTCTTAAAATTTTGCAATTAGCATAAAACTGGGGCTTACTTTCAGCGACGATGGAGGGTTAAGTAAGAAGTGTAAATCAAGCTGTTCTGAAGGGGCTCAGCTGGTGAGGGTAATCCCCTGGCGAAGAAATTGAAAACCGTAATGGGAGACGCTGTATCCTTGTTTGTTTACGGGCTGGAGATGTTCATTAAACCTCCCCGAGGGGGGCTTAGCGAGGCGTCTTAAAGTTCACCCCCCTTCTTCACTAAAGAACGCCAAGTGTGCCTTCGCAGCTCGTAGCTATCTGTTGCTAAGGCGCAGCGGCCACATTACGCGCGGCAGTACACTCGCGTCCGATAAAGCGCGTCCCGAACAAAAAAGTGTTTGAACACTAAATATGTTTCAGCAAGTTCTTATAGGACAGATACTATTACCTGTTTACAAATACAGGAATAACGTTCCAGCCCTCGATGTTTATGCACGAGCTGCAACTTTTGACAAAAATATAATCGTTATTATATTTTTTAATATTTATTTCGCATATTTGAATGCCCTGTAACCGTGTCTAGGATTTGGTATAAGAAAACAAGAGGCTTAGGACATGGGAAAGGAATCGGCCGGGGCCTATTTCAAGGAACCATTCCAGTAATAACCTCGAGCGATTTCCCAAAACCCTGGACCGAAAACAGGATTTCTGGTCAGAAATTTCAACCCGCGTCCTCCAGAAAGCATGTCCGGTATTTTACCACTCTGCAAATTCACAGTTAAATAGTGTTTAGTAATAAAAATTCAATAAGCAACATATAAATAAAGTACCATTTTCTTTTCGTGAGATGTGGTAGCATAAATAACTTATATCAGCAGAGTTCACGCTGATTGATCACTTTTAGCCACCTGGCGCATTTGAAAATATTTCCCTCAAATTACTTTCAAAGGCAATATAAAAATGTGCTTTAACGTTCCTTCGGTCTGTTTACTTTTGAACGAATTCACATTTTTATGTTGTATCTAACCTGTATTAAAACTTCACAAGGAAACTACAAACATATATATATAAGTGAGACAGTTCTGAGCGTTCCATTTTAGTTCATGTCTGTGCAGGAAACCAACAAAAACTCTTTCCGTAGGTTTCACCGTTTAAGTTATTCCAATAAATTCAGAAATATTTCTCAAACAAAAAAATTTTTTCTGTTGTAACACATACATAGCGAAATTGATGCGCAAGTTATTGGTTTTAACAGAAGTCTGTTTTCTAAAGATATTTCTCTTGTACATTGTGAGCAGCAATACGTGAGACAAGAGAACGAGCGTCCGTTAGGCGGCATTGCGCGGGATAGCAAGGCCGCGTGACGCGACAGTTGCTGAGGCTATAGAGATGTCCTCTCGCAGAATGACGACGCCCGGCAAAAGGCGAAAGAAACCTAGGACGCCCACTGAGGCGCCGCAGCGAACTGATACAACGATAAGCACACGGGCATGAAAGGATGTACACGCGATGCTCATCGAAGCAACGAAAAGCCCAGTCCGCTCTGGAAACAATGGCTGCTCGTGAGACAATTCGCAGACGAAACTAAAAATAATCAATGCGAAAACAATAACACGACCTGCCAAAGACATCAGTGAGATAATGAGACGAAAAAACAACCGAATTAAGTAAAAATATGCCTGTTGCTGTGAAACATTCTGCCAGTTGTCACCTGTTAACATTTTTAGACCCCAGTGTACACGTCTGTATGTAAAAGTTATATTTGGCTGGGACTGTACACTGCAGGGAAAAACGATCAGCATGATCCTCAAACCGTGTTACTGGTCAAGGTTATGATTGGTTAATATTAACATAGCTGAACACATGAAACAGTTTTTCTATGAACCATATTGCAAAACAACAGAATAACATGCTTTCAATGTGGCCCACATCAATTTCCCATGGAAAAAGGTTACTGAATTTATAAGCCTTTAAAAATAAATAATCTCTCCACAAAACCTCGCTTTTAGAATTTGGTAGGGTCTCTTTTCAAGTCATACAACATAATAAAAAAAATCATTCCATGTGATTCCGTTATTCCTGTTATAAATAAACAAAAACAGTACGTACTTAAACAAGGCATTAATAACTACAAAATATAAAGGTTACAAAAGTATACAACAGGACGTTATTAGGTCTCAAGAGCTTCATATTGCTTGATCTTGCAAAAATATATTCTCTGTCACATTCTTCCATTCCAATGTTTCTTTTAGCAAATGATTATGCTAAGAGAATAAACTGAATAACAGTATGGCCATCATTGGCGGTGATACCAACATTAAACGTTCTATAGGCAAGAATGACATCACATTCAAAAATAGTCATGTTTTTTTTTTTCAATTCTGGTAATCTGAATACTTTGATTGGGTAATAATAGCAGTTTTAAAGAACGTATTGCCAGCTAAAGTATCTTCCTATGCAATTCTAAACTTCATTGGCTGTGACAACGAAACGAGTGTTAGGTCAACGTAAGTAAAGCACGCTTGGTACAATTTCTTGTTTGCAACGCGTGAGACAGTAAATTAAAGTGGGATTTGAAATGGTTAACACAACATGGTTTCCCTCCGCTGTGGACTGAAGGATGGAGAAAGGACAGTGAGTACAACGTGCCAGAGTGCACAATTACTTACAGCTGAATCCTCTTTGCCTGCCTGGTTGAGCAATCTACGTGCGCTCACGTATATTTCCCTCAAGTGACAGCATCACCTCATCGAATGAAAACACACATAATGTGACAAGTATGAGGCTGGTACCAGAAGCGTAATGTGAATGATGGAGGTGGCAATATACAGTCGTGGTATGGCATGATTAGGGTTGACTGAGAACATCCGATATATAGATGTAAAGGGATGTTCCATACCATCTCGGAAAAGATGGTATGGAACATCCTTTTGAAGAGGGGCATTTTGAATTTTTGAGGTTCTGATTTGCTCTACCTGANTCGGAAAAGATGGTATGGAACATCCTTTTGAAGAGGGGCATTTTGAATTTTTGAGGTTCTGATTTGCTCTACCTGAAAATATTTCCCAGCGAGCAGTATGGCCTATAAGATACTGGAGGATCCGTAAAAATGAAGCCAGTGCTGGCTTCCACTGGAAAATATTGCACGACGTAAAAAAAAGCGTAGGTGTTTGATTTAATTACCTTATTGGATTTTAGAACCTAGGGAGTCCGAACGGATTATTCACAACTCTAAATATCTGCCCGATTACCAGGCCAGTTACAAGTTTATCACGTTGGAGAGCTAAAAAAAAACTTTGCCGGTTATTAGGGGAAGAAGCGTTTTGTGAAATAAATCGAGACAAAGTATATTTCAAACACTGTTACGTCATCTATCTTTCCTTTTCAGGTCAATGACCTTTTTGGCAAATATTTAAATGTTAACACGCAAATCAAGAAGGTCTTGTGACCAAATCCCGGAAAACTTCGTAGTTTAATCATGAACGGGAAAGATTTTCCATAAGGACAGTGAGTGACAACTACAGAAGAAGAACTGAAGGATTATGAATACAATATTGAAGTCGGCCATGTACTTAGATAGTTTTTTGACAAGTCTGTCTTTCTTAATATGCTATTCCTCTGTACGTATGTTNTGAAGTCGGCCATGTACTTAGATAGTTTTTTGACAAGTCTGTCTTTCTTAATATGCTATTCCTCTGTACGTATGTAATAGTATTCACTTATTCCTACGATCGTCGGTGACTACGATCGCTAAAGCGTTATGACCACGTTCCAAAAAGTCCGTTATGACGATACTTCAACACCCATCCGAGAGACTTACTTACTACTTATGGCAAGCGATAAGAAAATCCCCGTGAATTTATTTCTAGAGAAGCTACTCTTAACAGCACATGCCCATACAAGTTACATTTTCAATAAAGCTTGTGTTCATTATAATCGCCTTGAAGAATTACGAGCCAACGACAAATCATCAAAAAAGCAAGAGCTCTATATCACGAGACCTTCTTCGGTGTGAAAANGAGCCAACGACAAATCATCAAAAAAGCAAGAGCTCTATATCACGAGACCTTCTTCGGTGTGAAATATGTGAAATTTCTACCTGCTGAGGCAGCAGCTAATTTTAAAAATAGCTGATTCTTCAATACGTACAGAACTTTGGTGTTTAAAACACAGGTCACGTGAACTGCAAAATGTTTCGATTCCTAACAAAAAATACTTTATTATTTCAGGAGTAACCTTAGAGCTAGACTGCTTCCATAAAAAGAGGCACATTTTACTGCTGAGTGGGTTAAATATGACAAAGTCATGCATGTCTTGCGTTTGCGTTATTGGTCTAAATAAAGTCTTGAGAAGATGTGCAATTGCATTGTTAGGCNGAAAGGATGTACACGCGATGCTCATCGAAGCAACGAAAAGCCCAGTCCGCTCTGGAAACAATGGCTGCTCGTGAGGCAATTCGCAGACGAAACTAAAAATAATCAATGCGAAACAATAACACGACCTGCCAAAGACATCAGTGAGTCAATGAGACGAAAAAACAACCGAATTAAGTAAAAATATGCCTGTTGCTGTGAAACATTCTGCCAGTTGTCACCTGTTAACATTTTTAGACCCCAGTGTACACGTCTGTATGTAAAAGTTATATTTGGCTGGGACTGTACACTGCAGGGAAAAACGATCAGCATGATCCTCAAACCGTGTTACTGGTCAANAAAGTTATATTTGGCTGGGACTGTACACTGCAGGGAAAAACGATCAGCATGATCCTCAAACCGTGTTACTGGTCAAGGTTATGATTGGTTAATATTAACATAGCTGAACACATGAAACAGTTTTTCTATGNCTCAAACCGTGTTACTGGTCAAGGTTATGATTGGTTAATATTAACATAGCTGAACACATGAAACAGTTTTTCTATAAACCATATTGCAAAACAACAGAATAACATGCTTTCAATGTGGCCCACATCAATTTCCCATGGAAAAAGGTTACTGANATAACATGCTTTCAATGTGGCCCACATCAATTTCCCATGGAAAAAGGTTACTGAATTTATAAGCCTTTAAAAATAAATAATCTCTCCACAAAACCTCGCTTTTAGAATTTGGTAGGGTCTCTTTTCAAGTCATACAACATAATAAAAAAAATCATTCCATGTGATTCCGTTATTCCTGTTATAAATAAACAAAAACAGTACGTACTTAAACAAGGCATTAATAACTACAAAATATAAAGGTTACAAAAGTATACAACAGGACGTTATTAGGTCTCAAGAGCTTCATATTGCTTGATCTTGCCAAAATATATTCTCTGTCACATTCTTCCATTCCAATGTTTCTTTTAGCAAATGATTATGCTAAGAGAATAAACTGAATAACAGTATGGCCATCATTGGCGGTGATACCAACATTAAACGTTCTATAGGCAAGAATGACATCACATTAAAAAATAGTCATGTTTTTTTTTTTCAATTCTGGTAATCTGAATACTTTGATTGGGTAATAATAGCAGTTTTAAAGAACGTATTGCCAGCTAAAGTATCTTCCTATGCAATTCTAAACTTCATTGGCTGTGACAACGAAACGAGTGTTAGGTCAACGTAAGTAAAGCACGCTTGGTACAATTTCTTGTTTGCAACGCGTGAGACAGTAAATTAAAGTGGGATTTGAAATGGTTAACACAACATGGTTTCCCTCCGCTGTGGACTGAAGGATGGAGAAAGGACAGTGAGTACAACGTGCCAGAGTGCACAATTACTTACAGCTGAATCCTCTTTGCCTGCCTGGTTGAGCAATCTACGTGCGCTCACGTATATTTCCCTCAAGTGATAGCATCACCTCATCGAATGAAAACACACAGAATGTGACAAGTATGAGGCTGGTACCAGAAGCGTAATGTGAATGATGGAGGTGGCAATATACAGTCGTGGTATGGCATGATTAGGGTTGACTGAGAACATCCGATATATAGATGTAAAGGGATGTTCCATACCATATCGGAAAAGATGGTATGGAACATCCTTTTGAAGAGGGGCATTTTGAATTTTTGAGGTTCTGATTTGCTCTACCTGAAAATATTTCCCAGCGAGCAGTATGGCCTATAAGATACTGGAGGATCCGTAAAAATGAAGCCAGTGCTGGCTTCCACTGGAAAATATTGCACGACGTAAAAAAAAGCGTAGGTGTTTGATTTAATTACCTTATTGGATTTTAGAACCTAGGGAGTCCGAACGGATTATTCACAACTCTAAATATCTACCCGATTACCAGGCCAGTTACAAGTTTATCACGTTGGAGAGCTAAAAAAAAACTTTGCCGGTTATTAGGGGAAGAAGCGTTTTGTGAAATAAATCGAGACAAAGTATATTTCAAACACTGTTACGTCATCTATCTTTCCTTTTCAGGTCAATGACCTTTTTGGCAAATATTTAAATGTTAACACGCAAATCAAGAAGGTCTTGTGACCAAATCCCGGAAAACTTCGTAGTTTAATCATGAACGGGAAAGATTTTCCATAAGGACAGTGAGTGACAACTACAGAAGAAGAACTGAAGGATTATGAATACAATATTGAAGTCGGCCATGTACTTAGATAGTTTTTTGACAAGTCTGTCTTTCTTAATATGCTATTCCTCTGTACGTATGTTATAGTATTCACTTATTCCTACGATCGTCGGTGACTACGATCGCTAAAGCGTTATGCCACATTCCAAAAAGTCCGTTATGACGATACTTCAACACCCATCCGAGAGACTTACTTACTACTTATGGCAAGCGATAAGAAAATCCCCGTGAATTTATTTCTAGAGAAGCTACTCTTAACAGCACATGCCCATACAAATTACATTTTCAATAAAGCTTGTGTTCATTATAATCGCCTTGAAGAATTACGAGCCAACGACAAATCATCAAAAAAGCAAGAGCTCTTTATCACGAGACCTTCTTCGGTGTGAAAAATGTGAAATTTGCTACCTGCTGAGGCAGCAGCTAATTTTAAAAATAGCTGATTCTTCAATACGTACAGAACTCTGGTGTTTAAAACACAGGTCACGTGAACTGCAAAATGTTTCGATTCCTAACAAAAAAATACTTTATTATTTCAGGAGTAACCTTAGAGCTAGACTGCTTCCATAAAAAGAGGCACATTTTACTGCTGAGTGGGTTATTATAAAGTCATGCATGTCTTGCGTTTGCGTTATTGGTCTAAATAAAGTCTTGAGAAGATGTGCAATTGCATTGTTAGGCNAAAGTCATGCATGTCTTGCGTTTGCGTTATTGGTCTAAATAAAGTCTTGAGAAGATGTGCAATTGCATTGTTAGGCAACGAAACTAAGCATGGACATGTGGGAATCTTTCGATTTTCACACACCAAAACTCAGCTGAAGTTCGAGTGGCTACAAGGAAATTCGGTCGAAATACTGTACCATACTAATTCTTAAGGGGGAAGTGTCGTTGCTATCTTGAATTTACGTATTTTCCTCCATAACTTAATTTTCGGAGTCAATATTTAAAAAAATAAACTAGTCAAGGCATAGGGAACATCTTAATTGTTAATTTAAAATCCACTTTATTTTTCTTACATGATTCATTTCACATCTGTAACCGTAATATAATATAACCTTACTATTTATAAATGTCATGGGAACCACAAGTACAATTGAAACAGCACAAAATAAAAAAAATCGTTAAGTAATCCTTTACGTCATGTCTAGCTTTGACTTCTAATGTCTGGTTATAAACTTTCATTATGAACATTTGTAAGAACAATCGCAGGTGGAATCGATACTACCCCGTTAACACATCGCAAGCTGCGCGGAACCGAATTCCTCGTCGAACACCGGGGCCAAGAGCGCGAAAAGAGCAACGCGTCTGTTATCGCTGGGCTCCGCTCCTGTTGCCACTCAACCTGCTGCGAGAGTTGCCACTCAACCTGCTGCGAGAGTTGCCACTCAACCTGCTGCGAGAGTTGCCACTCAACCTGCTGCGAGAGTTGCCACTCAACCTGCTGCGAGAGTTGCCACTCAACCTGCCGCGAGAGAGCAGGTCTCGCAGGGAAAATAACGAGCAGATGTTTCGCGGATAAACCCAGACGCTGCGGAAATGGAGACGGTATTCCTCCGGCGAAACACTGAGGAAGTATTCGCCGGAGGAGGGAACATCACGGGGTGGTTAGGCGAGAGGGTTAAACGCAAAAGGCATTAGAGCGAAAACAAACAAAAACCCTCGGGGAAGCAAGGGAGGCTTGGCAGTCTCACCTCAAGGCGGCCGCTGCTACAACGAAGGAAGAGGTAGAATCAGCATAATGGAAATCATAACAAAGAATATAAATTGCCCGAAAGCGCGTTGTGCTGTTAGAGATGAAGGAAAGAGCCGAGGGGAGATGAGATGGGAGGCGGAAAAAGAATGAGATGTAATGAGAGCGGGAGCCCTGGCCCCGCGGAGTCTTGGGCGCTGCCATATTGCGAAGGGGTAGTTGCAGGGGTTGGAACTGGAGGATGAAGTTTTTTTTTTTCTCTCACGTGAGGTTTGTGCGTGCGGACCTAGTGGGGAGGTCGAAGATAGCCCACCAGGAGAAGGCCTACGGGGTCTCGCGAATAAATGAAACACTCGCGGTCTTACCGTTCCCTTCGCGTGTATTTGACGGCGCATGCGCTCCTTGCCCAACGGGAGTATTTGTTTCATCCAACGTAAATAGTACAAGCCAAAGCAAATACACAAAAAGTATGTTTTACAGACATTTCTTTGGAAACTAGCAGCCAAAATAGTTTCTTGTATCACAACAAGTAAAACATTGCGTCTTTACAACACAGTGATATACNTTGGAAACTAGCAGCCAAAATAGTTTCTTGTATCACAACAAGTAAAACATTGCGTCTTTACAACACAGTGATATACGAAACATAACAAATGGTTTCGTTTCTACAATTTAATTATAAATTAAAAATATACAATATCTCATCGTTAGATTTAAAAGTACGTTTTACACATTGCATTGTAGTGTGTTATCAAATAATAACTTAATTACTCGTAGTGTTCAAAAAATTTTTGTTCCAACTAGTCTCCAAAGGATTCTTTTTAAATATACAAACATTTTTTTTACAAGCAGGCAATATTTTAAACAGAAAAGTGCTATTTCAAAAGAGAATTTTACGATAAACATAAATAGTATTTTACTGAAAATGAAGTTGTTTTCATAGCCAAATTTTGTTCATTCAGCAATATATTTGATTTCGATATCGATATAATAGAAAATAAATTTTATTTCACACATGTGTTTATTCAAAGTGTGTTATTTCGTAGCGGCCAAATAAGTGAAAGAGATACTACTATGCTCACAATCGTTTAAATAACTTGTATATTTCATATGATGATATTCAAGGTGAATTATAGGTTCATGTTAAGTATACAATGTTGGAAGTTGCTGCGTACGCCTTCAAACCACTGATTACCCATTTCACATCATCTTTATAAAAGAACCTTCTCATCTGGAATAATTAAATTCCTTTTTTTAATTTAAATGATGGTCGGAATATGTAAGTGCTGGTCCTTGCACTTATGTCCTTACGTCCCATGACTTTAACTGCATATGTAGGTCTACATTCAAGACACACGGAATATATCATTTGAGCAAAGAACTTACTTTTATTTATACTTAAACTAAATATCTGATTTTTGTTCTTCTGATGAAGACAATTACGTCGTATTTCCTTTTTAAACTGCAAGTACTTTTTGAAAGCGTAAGTACCAATTTGCTTGGCGACGTAGAAAAATAACATTATCTTATGTAAAAAAACTTGCCAGTGTTGCTGCAACGGAAACGTGAGAATGAATTCTCGAGATCTGAATTTTCGAGGTTTCGGCAAGTTCGTGTACTGCGGATAGCTATCAAATCACGACTGCGACGTGAAGCTAATGGATGTACGGAGCTACAGCGAAGTTGAGCGCTGTGCTCCATTAAGTAATCGCTTGGAGGGAGATTCATTATCTTCCCCTTCGCGATGATGGAGGAACTGGATATCAAAACATACCTTCCTTACACTAATGGGCCAGCGGGAGGATTACGAACAGCAGAATATACGATTCACGTTGCTTATCAGGAAATTGTTCTGATTTAAAGCTAAGTTATCTTGAAGTTACCTGAAAATGACTTTCTTAAATAGGCTGTTACTCTGCTGAAGAAGCTTCAACTGCTCAGATCGCTGAGGATGGGCGGTAAAACGTAGTGGTCCTGCGATGAGGGAGTCGGGTCCAGAGGTACAAGCCCTTGTGAGAGCTCTTGTCCTCCCATTCGTATAGCATTTCTAGCACCCAGGTTGGGGATGGCTAGCCCGTCCCTCCTAGCTGTTGATTTTATTGTTATTGGGCGGCATGTCAGAAGTCTGTTTTGTTGAAGGAACCCTGGGTAGCGCCAGGCGACCTGGTACCCATAACGGNTTGGAAACTAGCAGCCAAAATAGTTTCTTGTATCACAACAAGTAAAACATTGCGTCTTTACAACACAGTGATATAAGAAACATAACAAATGGTTTCGTTTCTACAATTTAATTATAAATTAAAAATATACAATATCTCATCGTTAGATTTAAAAGTACGTTTTACACATTGCATTGTAGTGTGTTATCAAATAATAACTTAATTACTCGTAGTGTTCAAAAAATTATTGTTCCAACTAGTCTCCAAAGGATTCTTTTTAAATATACAAACATTTTTTTTTACAAGCAGGCAATATTTTAAACAGCAAAGTGCTATTTCAAAAGAGAATTTTACGATAAACATCAATAGTATTTTACTGAAAATGAAGTTGTTTTCATAGCCAAATTTTGTTCATTCAGCAATATATTTGATTTCGATATCAATATAATAGAAAATAAATTTTATTTCACACATGTGTTTATTCAAAGTGTGTTATTTCGTAGCGGCCAAATAAGTGAAAGAGATACTACTATGCTCACAATCGTTTAAATAACTTGTATATTTCATATGATGATATTCAAGGTGAATTATATGTTCATGTTAAGTATACAATGTTGGAAGTTGCTGCGTACGCCTTCAAACCACTGATTACCCATTTCACATAATCTTTATAAAAGAACCTTCTCATCTGGAATAATTAAATTCCTTTTTTTAATTTAAATGATGGTCGGAATATGTAAGTGCTGGTCCTTGCACTTATGTCCTTACGTCCCATGACTTTAACTGCATATGTAGGTCTACATTCAAGACACACGGAATATATCATTTGAGCAAAGAACTTACTTTTATTTATACTTAAACTAAATATCTGATTTTTGTTCTTCTGATGAAGACAATTACGTCGTATTTCCTTTTTAAACTGCAAGTACTTTTTGAAAGCGTAAGTACCAATTTGCTTGGCGACGTAGAAAAATAACATTCTCTTATGTAAAAAAAACTTGCCAGTGTTGCTGCAACGGAAACGTGAGAATGAAACCTCGAGATCTGAATTTTCGAGGTTTCGACAAGTTCGTGTACTGCGGATAGCTATCAAATCACGACTGCGACGTGAAGCTAATGGATGTACGGCGCTACAGCGAAGTTGAGCGCTGTGCTCCATTAAGTAATCGCTTGGAGGGAGATTCATTATCTTCCCCTTCACGATGATGGAGGAACTGGATACCAAAACATACCTTCCTTACACTAATGGGCCAGCCGGAGGATTACGAACAGCAGAATATACGATTCACGTTGCTTACCAGGAAATTGTTCTGATTTAAAGCTAAGTTATCTTGAAGTTACCTGAAAATGACTTTCTTAAATAGGCTGTTACTCTGCTGAAGACGCTTCAACTGCTCAGATCGCTGAGGTACCCGCCATTTTGCATCACCAGGACGCTACTCCCTCAGCCCAGGAGAGGTACAAGCCCTTGTGAGAGCTATTGTCCTCCCATTCGTATAGCATTTCTAGCACCCAGGTTGGGGATGGCTAGCCCGTCCCTCCTAGCTGTTGATTTTATTGCTATTGGGCGGCATGTCAGAAGTCTGTTTTGTTGAAGGAACCCTGGGTAGCGCCAGGCGACCTGGTACCCATAACGGTTTCATCGCTTGAGGTATTAAATGTGAACCCAAATATATTGGGTTCAATTCCCACGTAAGCCATAAGAACCTACGACATTTTCAAAGTTGCATTTACGTTAGCGCAAGGAGCCAAGAAAAAAGCGTCGAGAGTTAAGAAAATAACTTTCATCTCTCTATCACATCTTCGGGTTTCGGAGACGACTATTGTCGAGCGCAATGCAACTCGCAGCATCACTTGCTGTTAGAACGTACGGACTGTCAGTTCTGGAAATACTTGTGAGTTCACAGGAATTACCGAGTTGCGTAGTTTTTTCTAACTAAACCCTTCCAGTAACGAACTCCAACACATTTAAATCTTTTAAGTAGAAAGAATACACCATTTTTACTAATTTTACCGATTTCTCCAACTAGCAATATAAAAAAAACGTTTTTTTAANAACTCCAACACATTTAAATCTTTTAAGTAGAAAGAATACACCATTTTTACTAATTTTACCGATTTCTCCAACTAGCAATATAAAAAAAACGTTTTTTTAAATAGATATCTCATTCATTACTGTATAAATTTAAATCTTCCAGTAAAGTTGGCAAAGAAAAAGAGACTATAGTTAAGAATCTGAATGTTGTATTAAATATACTCGTTTGCTTTTGTAACAAGTGATATAATATTAGTTTTTATTTTCATTTTAGTTTTATGCATACAAGAATAATAGTTAGCATATTCGTAACATATAACGATTTATGACATTTTCACTCTAACACGTGATCAACGAATGCATGAACATAGAAAATTGACAAAAATTGAAAAGCCGAATAGAGCTTTCACAAATATTCAATTAATATTATATATCTACATATAGGACCTATATTTAAAGGTTGCTTCATGAGGAGTTACCGCCACTCACAGGGCTTATTCGTTACCTCATTTGGAGCAAAATATGTCATATAAATGTGGGTCCTATTCCCAATTTTTACTGAATAATTCTACAAATTGGAAATGCCTAGATTATTGCTTATGGGGATGGACGAAGGATGTTGTTTGCCAAAGGACTGCACAAACACGCGAGGAACTACTTGCGCGTATCATGCACGCCGCTACATAAATCAAATACAGCCGTGTGTAGCTGCGTAGAGCAACACGTGTGGTTCATAAGCGCGCGGCCAAGTGTATGGAAGTAGACGGAAATATTTTTGAATATATTTTGTAAGCTTGTTAGACGCAGTTGTGATGCTCAACTGTAAACAATACGGTCTGATAATAAACCACTCTATTTACTTCCGAAAGGTTTATTATTTTATTCGTCTATTTTCAAATGTTCCGAATTACTTTGTAAATATTGGGAATAGGACCCACATGCATATGACATATTTTGCTCCAAATCATGTAAGAAGTAAGCACTGTGAATGGCGGAACTGCTCGTGAATCATACTGTATATTTTATAAAAGTTCACTTAGATCTGTCAAATTCTCTTCAAATAAGTGTAAACATCAGAGTGAATATAGAAATGTACCACAAAAATAAAAAAAAATAGTTTTTGCAGTAATTTGTTACATAATTTTCTCGTAAGAATGACAAATTCAAATATTGTGTTCGTATTTTAAGTCATTGCAAATAAAATTAAAAAATAACAATTGTGGTTTAATGTGGGTTCTAAGACATTACGCAGTAAATTAAGAATTTCATAAAAATATGTTTATTAAACATAAAATCTCTCTTATGCTGCAGTACTTGTAGGAAAATTTTCGCTGATTCAACAAACAAGTGTTCGAAGAATTATTCACATTTTATTTATACGACAATGTTAGACAACTATCTTTAAATAAGTTCTTTGTGTTAAATGTTGTTATCTCATAATTGTTCATTTTTGTTTACTTAAATATGTTTTGAAGTGATGCATTGCTCATGCTCATTAAAGATGGACTAGCCAACGACTCATATTAAAAAATCTATCTTTTTTTTTTTTTTGAAACGTGTCCTTACGGAACGACATTTCAGAAAACTTTTCAACTTGGGGGATTAATTTCCGTACATATTTCCGTTCGTGTATCCGCATTTTTTCTTTGTGGTGTAATAACATTTGCGTTAAATCTTTAAAAAAATATATATACATATCCTTGTTATAAAACTGACAGCATACAACCCAATTTTGCATAAAAATAACAGAACTAATATTGATCCTATTCGACGCAATTTATAAAAGATTTATTTTCTCTCCTGTGTCTGTTTGCTTGACATTCAGTGGACGGCCATTTTGGCTACACTCTCATCTATAAATCCACAATTTTGGCCTGTTTTATTAATGGATTATTATGAGGTTTTAAAAAGACGATAACGCTGACATTTATTTAAAGAGTAAAATTCCGTTTGGTAACTCATTTTTCCTTCGTAATTCTCTTTATTTAAAGACAGCAAATATGACAGAGTAGGACCCTTGTCATTTAATGAATATCTCTCCAGGCTGCCAAGTATTCGTATTAGCTCATTTAGTTTCTAATCTGCAGGGGAACCAAAAGTACGACACACTATGTGGTTCCACTTTTAAAAGAGTATTTCCAGACAAGGATTACTATTTAAAACATAAGAGACCATTTTTTGTTATGAGCAACGGGAATTTATAGTAGGAATTTCGAAACGCCTCTCACATTCATTCTTTAAATATTGAAAACACTCATCTAAAATAAATTCATAAAATTAACGCAGTAACGAGTGAGTTTGCGCAGTGTTAAGTCACTGGAANGAAAACACTCATCTAAAATAAATTCATAAAATTAACGCAGTAACGAGTGAGTTTGCGCAGTGTTAAGTCACTGGAATTTCGTTAGGTAGGTTTGATTATCATTTCCCAGGGTTTCCAGAACCCATTTAAGGCAAGTGCTAGGATTGTCCCCGTACTACAGGTTATGGCAGTCTTTAGTCTATTCGCGGTTTATTCACAAATTTTGAATCAAACCTTTGAAAAATCACCCCATGCACGTGTCTCTTTTGTTTTACTAAATATGTTAGGTATGATAAGCGTTTAATGCGTATGTTAATATAAAAGTATTTTATTTTAAATAAACTGAACTATTNTTCACAAATTTTGAATCAAACCTTTGAAAAATCACCCCATGCACGTGTCTCTTTTGTTTTACTAAATATGTTAGGTATGATAAGCGTTTAATGCGTATGTTAATATAAAAGTATTTTATTTTAAATAAACTGAACTATTATTTGTATTTTNGTATGATAAGCGTTTAATGCGTATGTTAATATAAAAGTATTTTATTTTAAATAAACTGAACTATTATTTGTATTTTTATAAGTTATACGAATTTGTTTAAAATAATATGAATAAAATTAGGTTGGAAAAATGTGTGTTGGCAGCGTCTAGTAAGAAATAGTCCTCATGCAAAATATTATTACCCTGAGCACGCACCAATTCGGTGTGTCATCCCTTTGGTGTAAATTTCTGGACTTGGTTGAGCTTTGTATGCACGAGGTGGAGGAATATCCTGGAAGTATAATTAGAGCAGGGCTACGGAAAAGTTGGAAGTAACGAATGGACTTAACTTTCCCTATCCTGCTTCTGTAAAAACCTTGATCCGTCTCTAATGACCTCGCTGTCGATAAACATACTTCCTTCATACGGAATTTAAATTGAGGGCCAGAATATTTAACGATACAGGAAAGAAAAAAATTATATCGCAAACTCAAGATGTTCGTGCCGGGAAGAATGGCTTCAGTTCTCAAAAAATAATATCAGAGAACGTCATCTACCAATTGATGCCAGCAGACGAGCATGTCAAACTGTGGCTTTAACAATAGAATATATGTTGCGGCACTCAGTAGCCACTCGGACACGAAGTATGTAGCCGGAGCATTCGCTTAAAAAAAAAAATTCATTTGTTACCGAGAAATTGTTTTTAAATTTACAAATGTTTGTAACAGTGCAAAAATTTCTCTTGCAAAATTACTTGGTTGTAAAACTAAAAGAACCATGTTTGCAATAGATCCCAAGCAACGTTCTACTTTACTGACCCGTATCTATNACTTGGTTGTAAAACTAAAAGAACCATGTTTGCAATAGATCCCAAGCAACGTTCTACTTTACTGACCCGTATCTACGAGCTCAAGAAAATGGCGGGTACTCAACAACGTATAACCGTATATTGATGTTTGTACAAACCGTAGAGGTGATTTAAAGTGTAGTTTCGTACGAAAATAAATGTGACGCAAGCTAGAATGACGTAAAACAATTTAAAAAAATCAGATAATCTTAATAAATCGACTACATTTCTAAAAGAACGAGACGCTGTTACGCATTATATGTGAGTTAATGTTTCATATTTATACAAAATACTTAAAATTAAATAAACAAGTTATTAATAAACAAATATTTTTACTAATATATTGTAGGCATTTACTGTTATATTTAGTACAAAAGTAAGTTTAAAGCCTATAGGTCAAGTTGGAATTGTAGTTAAGGGTTTGGGATAATAACGCAAAGAACGTTGGTGGTCGTCTCTGTGCTCGCAAGGTGTAACATTTTTTCCACGGAAAATATTTTGAAATAACTTATTTCCCTTTTATCTGTAATTAATTCATCACATTTCTTTTCCAGAAGATAAAAATATTAATTTATGCCCACTTCTCTGTAATGTAATGTTGTAACACAAGCCCATTATTTGCAATATTACAAATACCTATGTGTTTTGCAGATCTTACAAGAANGGTGGTCGTCTCTGTGCTCGCAAGGTGTAACATTTTTTCCACGGAAAATATTTTGAAATAACTTATTTCCCTTTTTATCTGTAATTAATTCATCACATTTCTTTTCCAGAAGATAAAAATATTAATTTATGCCCACATCTCAGTAATGTAATGTTGTAACACAAGCCCATTATTTGCAATATTACAAATACCTATGTGTTTTGCAGATCTTACAAGAAAACTCTTTGTAGAGCTACAATGGATTTTCTTGGCAACTGGGCTTAAAAAGTTTTTTCTTGTATTAGTAAAAAATAATACTTACAGTGTTGTGGCAGCCACAGAAGTGAAACACCAGCTTTTACCGCTAACTCCAAGCACTCACGCCTCTAAAATGACGTCACTAGCAAGTAGCATGCTGCAGTGCGCCGTTCGCCAATCAGCGCAAGGAGGCAGCCCAGCCAATAGGGAATCTTTCGCAGGGCGCAGTAGCGAATAAGACATATGGCCAGTTCCCAGAACATCGATCAGCCAATGATAGAATGGGTGCGCTCACATCGAAGGAAACGCCTCACCATTAAGTGAATGAGTGAAGGTATTTGGGCGGCTCGTGTTGGATACCAAAAAATCGATTATTTTATAATTGTACCAAACATCGAGGTATTGAGAACCGATGAAGGTGAAGTGAGATGAGTATAGAAGGAAGGAAACGGGAGATCCCCAAGGAGACCCGCCGACCAGCGGCATCGTCCGGCTCGATTTCCACACGCTAAAATCCGGGAGCGACCGTGCCGCAAACAGAACCTGATTCGCCTAGGTGGGAAGCAAGTACTCTAACCACTACACCACCGTGTCTGTGTCCTTAGTTACGTTATTATAGCACGTTTTCATCTAAGGAAATAACTCGTCATTTCTTTTCTACTGCGTTGATTTGAAACACGTCAGACAGCTGTGCGTCTGCTTTCTTTCATATTACTACGTAAGAGCTACATATGGGCTGTATTATTCAATATTCCTCATGTACAGTTGCAGTTTTCCGTTTGTTGCCTTTGTGAGAACACGCTTAGTTATTTCACTGGTGAATCGTAATGAGGTTTTTTCCGGCATTGAAAGTCTGTCATTTGCTAGAATGCCTCTATGTCGCATAGCTGCTAAAATAATCTTAACACCTATGTTGGTCTGAGATGCTATGTTGCGAAATGAATAGTGGAGTGGAGAGATTTGGGAGGCTCTCAGAATCGACATCTTGAGAGCCGACGAGGATGAAGTGAGGCGGGCATAGAGCAGCGCTGGAATAGAAGGGCAATGGAAACGGGAGATCCACGATAACACCCGCCGACCGGAGGCATCGTGTGGCACGACTCCCACGTGCCAATATCCGGGACTGGGAATCGAAGCCGATTTGCCTACGTGGGAGGCGAGTAGTATGGCCCATAAAACATCGCGGCCCCTTGCAAAATGCATACACAGGAACACACTTTGTGGCAATTGGGCGTCCCTACATACTGTTGAGGACCTGAGAAATTTGAGAGGTCGTCGGCTTCAGATTCCTGTGTATGATTTAGCAGAGACTAACTACTCGTTCGCTATTTGCTAATGAAATTGAAGGCCAAGACGGTCGCTCTATTTGTCACTCGTTTAGTGTTGCTCGTAGCAATGTAGTACGTGTTAAGTACGGCCTAAAACGAGAGACGGTTGCAGGAGCATCAAAAATGCACACGTGCTTGAAGTGAAACTCAATTGAATCGACGAGTTCTCCAATCTCTTTCTATATTACTGGAGAATGTTTCCGTCTCCACTTGCACGCTATTCGAAGGAGGGTGTATTATGAATAGGAACCCGGAAATGCTGCGAATTTATCTGATGCTAGGGTATAAAAAAAAAACACCTGTGCATGTGTGCTATTAAAGTCATTTGAACCCAGTTTATTTAACACGCCTCACAGAAATCTGAGCCTGAAACGAAACAGTTCGCACAGCAGGGCCAAATCGCACAAACCGGGTGGAAAGGAGTGAAATACGTCTCACTCAGACAGCAGCCAAAACCTACGTAGGTGGCTTTATGTTTATAGGACTGTCACGTCCAACCTGCTGCCTGATGAATCCGCTAAATTTCCATGTATCTGAGCAAAGACACTGCCGCTAAAAATCTATGGTCCGACAATTCACACACAGCTGTTCAAAGTGGTCGTCGAGTACTGTTAACTGATATTTAAGGGAAAAAAATGACTTAAAAGTTCCTAGAGATCTGACCATTTCGCGGTTGTCATTTCGGTGCAAGCTAGAACATTAAATAATCTAAATTTTTATGTTACCTTTAAAATTCGGTGCACATGTTATTTTGCACCTTCTGGAGAATCCTGGACCAATGATAAACATGCATAAAATGCACAGCCAGTCCTCGCCTCCCGCTGTAACAGTAATAAATTAATGGACCATTGAGATCTGCATGATTGTATTTACAGCAGTATAGAGTAAACCCTACAGGTCATTGATCTCACGAATTATTTAAGTCCGTAATGGTTCCTCACGTGTTACAGAGTACACAAGCACACAGAGATGAAATTGCGTGGTTGTTCCTTTCACGTGGGTAAACTCATTCTCTGATTGGCTACGCGAGGTTCTGGAACTGGCATTGTGTGTGATTGGTTGCTGCGTGCTGCGGAAGGTTCCCTATTGGCTANCGCCTAGGTGGGAAGCAAGTACTCTAACCACTACACCACCGTGTCTGTGTCCTTAGTTACGTTATTATAGCACGTTTTCATCTAAGGAAATAACTCGTCATTTCTTTTCTACTGCGTTGATTTGAAACACGTCAGACAGCTGTGCGTCTGCTTTCTTTCATATTACTACGTAAGAGCTACATATGGGCTGTATTATTCAATATTCCTCATGTACAGTTGCAGTTTTCCGTTTGTTGCCTTTGTGAGAACACGCTTAGTTATTTCACTGGTGAATCGTAATGAGGTTTTTTCCGGCATTGAAAGTCTGTCNTTGCCTTTGTGAGAACACGCTTAGTTATTTCACTGGTGAATCGTAATGAGGTTTTTTCCGGCATTGAAAGTCTGTAATTTGCTAGAATGCCTCTATGTCGCATAGCTGCTAAAATAATCTTAACACCTAAGTTGGTCTGAGATGCTATGTTGCGAAATGAATAGTGGAGTGGAGAGATTTGGGAGGCTCTCAGAATCGACGTCTTGAGAGCCGACGAGGATGAAGTGAGGCGGGCATAGAGCAGCGCTGGAATAGAAGGGCAATGGAAACGGGAGATNTCTTGAGAGCCGACGAGGATGAAGTGAGGCGGGCATAGAGCAGCGCTGGAATAGAAGGGCAATGGAAACGGGAGATCCACGATAACACCCGCCGACCGGAGGCATCGTGTGGCACGACTCCCACGTGCCAATATCCGGGACTGGGAATCGAAGCCGATTTGCCTACGTGGGAGGCGAGTAGTATGGCCCATAAAACATCGCGGCCCCTTGCAAAATGCATACACAGGAACACACTTTGTGGCAATTGGGCGTCCCTACATACTGTTGAGGACCTGAGAAATTTGAGAGGTCGTCGGCTTCAGATTCCTGTGTATGATTTAGCAGAGACTAACTACTCGTTCGCTATTTGCTAATGAAATTGAAGGCCAAGACGGTCGCTCTATTTGTCACTCGTTTAGTGTTGCTCGTAGCAATGTAGTACGTGTTAAGTACGGCCTAAAACGAGAGACGGTTGCAGGAGCATCAAAAATGCACACGTGCTTGAAGTGAAACTCAATTGAATCGACGAGTTCTCCAATCTCTTTCTATATTACTGGAGAATGTTTCCGTCTCCACTTGCACGCTATTCGAAGGAGGGTGTATTATGAATAGGAACCCGGAAATGCTGCGAATTTATCTGATGCTAGGGTATAAANCACGCTATTCGAAGGAGGGTGTATTATGAATAGGAACCCGGAAATGCTGCGAATTTATCTGATGCTAGGGTATAAAAAAAAAACACCTGTGCATGTGTGCTATTAAAGTCATTTGAACCCAGTTTATTTAACACGCCTCACAGAAATCTGAGCCTGAAACGAAACAGTTCGCAACAGCAGGGCCAAATCGCACAAACCGGGTGGAAAGGAGTGAAATACGTCTCACTCAGACAGCAGCCAAAACCTACGTAGGTGGCTTTATGTTTATAGTACTGTCACGTCCAACCTGCTGCCTGATGAATCCGCTAAATTTCCATGTATCTGAGCAAAGGCACTGCCGCTAAAAATCTATGGTCCGACAATTCACACACAGCTCTTCAAAGTGGTCGTCGAGTACTGTTAACTGATATTTAAGGGAAAAAAATGGCTTAAAAGTTCCTAGAGATCTGACCATTTCGTGGTTGTCATTTCGGTGCAAGCTAGAACATTAAATAATCTAAATTTTTATGTTACCTTTAAAATTCGGTGCACATGTTATTTTGCACCTTCTGGAGAATCCTGGACCAATGATAAACATGCATAAAATGCACAGCCAGTCCTCGCCTCCCGCTGTAACAGTAATAAATCAATGGACCATTGAGATCTGCATGATTGTATTTACAGCAGTATAGAGTAAACCCTACAGGTCATTGATCTCACGAATTATTCAAGTCCGTAATGGTTCCTCACGTGTTACAGAGTACACAAGCACACAGAGATGAAATTGCGTGGTTGTTCCTTTCACGTGGGTAAACTCATTCTCTGGTTGGCTACGCGAGGTTCTGGAACTGGCATTGTGTGTGATTGGTTGCTGCGTGCTGCGGAAGGTTCCCTATTGGCTANTTGGCTACGCGAGGTTCTGGAACTGGCATTGTGTGTGATTGGTTGCTGCGTGCTGCGGAAGGTTCCCTATTGGCTAGACCGCCAGCTGGCGAGTAAGCTACCATACACTGAGAGGCGAATAGCATTCCAGCATGTTGTAAGCCAGTGATGTAAGTTTACTGGTATGGGAGGCTGGAATTTACAGTATTAGTGATCATTTCACCTCTGTATCATTAACTAGCTCCCTACTCTGTGGTCAAGATACANCTTTAGGATGGAGCAGATGCCATGCGAATATCGATACCACCAACCATACGTCCTCGCCTCCAACACACACACTCAAGATATTTGCACACTCTCCTTCTCTCCTCTACTTGGATATATGTCATTTTATTGTCATGTCTGCAGGGTAATTATTCACTTTATCCTACCGAGAATAATTTAAATGACATGTGTTATTACACATTTTGTACAGCTTTTAAAGTTATCGTAATTAGTAGTTCTATGAAGGTGAAAAACTTTGAGGTGCGACGTAATTAAATGCGAAGTAATGAAACGATAGTACAACGTAAGTTAAGACTGTACTACAAGTAAAGGAAATAGCTTCAAATTAATATTTTAATTTTTTATTTTATTTTATTTTAAATAACAAATGATAAATAATTATGGGCGAGAATAAGACTACTCCGGTATATTGAATGCACACTTTTTCACTCAAATCCGTACTTTTTTTCCTGAAAAGAAAAAAAAATCATTATATTTTAATAAATGCGTTAAATTCAATAAGGTTTTATTTAAAATGTAAGGAAATTACTTATATTTCTCCCTATATAAAATAAAAATAAGTTGAACGAAATAAAAAAAACTAAATATAAAAAAATATATGATGTGCAATTAACTTATTTGCAGCATGATTAGCCAAATTTATTTTAAACATNAAAACTAAATATAAAAAAATATATGATGTGCAATTAACTTATTTGCAGCATGATTAGCCAAATTTATTTTAAACATTTTCAAGAATGTCTGCAAATCATACCTACTCGTAAAAGATTTTATACAAAATTAAAAATGGGAAAATACTTATTTGTGTGGTTACATAAATATGTTGTATTATCACGTTGTAATACTTAACGTATTTGTTTTTATTTTAAGTGACTGAGATTTTATAAATTATATTGTAAAATAATGAAATCGTAATCAAGGACGGATTTCTATGCGTAAGACTAACTAGCGTACACATTTTGCATTTTTCAGAATTCAACCGCAGGTATTCAAAGCGATGACCATAAAATATTCCATTGATAATATATACAAATTTCTGAGAAAACGATTATAAATATTAAACACATACGCCTTAAGTTTTTAGGTTGAACTGACTGGAAAATCAGCTTGATAAACAATTTCGAACGTTTTCTTTACAAAATAAGGACATATGAGATTTACTTCCCTTAGTTTTCTGGAATAATTTTTCTTTTCTTGCAAAAACGTATCGCGAAAACGCGCTATTTCCTGTATACAAACTTCTGTTTATTTAACCGAGTTACAGCAAATATTGAGATTTCCTTCGTGTATATTTTACTTCTTAAAACAATGCACTGAATTAAAGCGGACGAACAGTTCCTCTGAAAACAAGCAGGTTTTCAAGAGCTCGCTTAAAAATCTGTACATTAACTTAGCATTCGTGTTTTCAAATGTCTAAAAAGAGTGGCGTGTATTAATTTAAATGAATGCCTATGTTCTCAAAGGCATGTTAACTTTTATATGTAGAAATTAACGAATATAGCGAATTATTTGAGTATCGAAATATAATTCAACATGTTTAATTCATTTTTAATTTTATTTGTAGGCCTATTGCAAATTTTGGCAAGCCTTGGCCGAATGTCAAAAATTAATAAACAGGAAGAAATAAAGTAAAAGTAGACGCAACTATATTCGAAAAAAAAAACCCTCTCGCGAGTAACTCTCTTTCTCTAAGTGTATAAGTCAAATTAAAAACGAATTAAAAACATATATGGACACAAAGAAGCTGTTAAATTATCACAGAGAATTATATATCTTCAGGGGAATCCCTAGTTACAAGTTCTAAACGTTTCGAGGTCACATCGGGCTGGAAGTAAGTATTGCGACAGACACTTCTAAGACTGCTGGGAAAATGAATTTCTTGTAAAAAATATATATATATATTGCTAACATAAGGATATTATTAATTGTAACGTAATCCAATGCGTTAAACTAAATATGCCACTCCTTACCGTTTAGAAAACGGCGCAGGAAAACCGTAAAAATTATATTTCAAATTATTTCCACTATTTTTTACATTTGCAATAGGGAAAAGCGAAATTTGTGGCTGTAGAAAATGGTTTTATTTACTTTCCTAGGAAAAAAAATTGTGTATTCGCAAAATATTTATTTGCTGAAACACGTGTATACGCGTAAACACTAAATTTACAGAGACATTTTACAATAAAGTCAGCTTAAGAGGATCCTTCACTTCTGCTTCAAATGCACACANTCCTCCACAGCCGACAACATTCCAGCAGAGTTAAGTATCAAGTCGCCGCCCAGAAAACCCCCCTCCACCACTAAGTCACCCACAGTTAACTAGGGTTAGTCAAAATAGAGTACCACACCTCGGAAGTGTTTCTGTATGTTGTTTTTGTTTAAACTCGAGACAATTTATCCATCCAGGTAAGTGAAACATCAAAAGACTACCGTATTGAAATACCCTCAATCCCATNTAAACTCGAGACAATTTATCCATCCAGGTAAGTGAAACATCAAAAGACTACCGTATTGAAATACCCTCAATCCCATGCACCTTATAGTCTGTGCCTGGAGGAATTAACTCCGACCCTATAAACCACCCTGTATTCCACAGGTGGGGAATAACATCAAGTTAAATTGGCGCACAATGGTGGGGTGTCATTGTATTATATTTTATATTTGACATATTTTAACAACATTTAAAAATTAGTAAATTAATAACCGTAAAAGGAAGAAGCATTATATTATTATTTTAAATTTGTAATTTTTTTTTTTGATAGTAGCCATTTTTGAGGTATATTTGCCATTTCATTACAAGGTTCCGTTCGAAATTTTTTAAAAAATATGATTTATTAGAGACGAAGTTGTAATACTAAAAAAAATCTGCTTCATTCAATTACATAAACTTGTCAATGAAACACACTAGAAACGCGAATAATCCGTACACAATGCGCACTAATCAAAAAGTAATGGAATATTTCTACTATGGGAAGAAGATAGAGAGACAAACAGATAGCTAAGTTAATTACGTAACTACGAAAATTACAGGGGAAATTCATTTCCTTGNAAGAAGATAGAGAGACAAACAGATAGCTAAGTTAATTACGTAACTACGAAAATTACAGGGGAAATTCATTTCCTTGTGTTGCTGCCGAACACTAGTATAAATTATTGCGTATAATCCACCATAGCTGACTGCTACATTTTATGCATTTAAAATTAATATCACGGTGACGGCACACAAGAGAAAATTATCGGACTTGCCCAGTCTGATGAATATCAGAGGGGCGGGGCCACGGACACGGCATCTCATAGGCGGCTTGTTATATGTCTATTAACACAGACGCTCTCGAAATGCACTCTAGTTAAAATTGCAACCGTCATGTGTATTCGCTTGGCCGAATATCGCGGGTAACTAGATAGTTTGTATTATCTTTAAAATTTCGCCATGTGCGTGGCAGCATGTTGTTTTATGGTTTGTCGGTCATGTACTTCACTACACATTGCATCCGAACGCTCCGATACTTCTACAGAGCATTATACTACCCCTTAATACGACCCGTTTGAACCTCTTACAATGACGTTTGTTACACCGATACNACTTCTACAGAGCATTATACTACCCCTTAATACGACCCGTTTGAACCTCTTACAATGACGTTTGTTACACCGATACTACAGAGTCTACATATTTTGGTTCTAAACGCCACCACAAACCCTATAACTTAATAAATTTGTTTTTATGTTGTTGTAGCTCTCTAAACCAGGGTCACAAGCATTACCTTAATTGGGGCCAACTCACCAATAANATTTGTTTTTATGTTGTTGTAGCTCTCTAAACCAGGGTCACAAGCATTACCTTAATTGGGGCCAACTCACCAATAACAGTAGATAGATAATGTAAGGTCTGGCACAGATGTAAGGTTTAGAAGGGTAGGGTCCATATGGCATCTGGCAGTGGACCAGATGTGACCTTGATCTTGACACAGATCTTGACCTCAAAATTTCCCAATTTTCCTGAAAAAATATTCAAAATTCTAGAAATTCCTTAAAAATTTCCTGAAATTCCCTCAAAATCTGCAAAATTCCCTGCAAAATGTTTTTGAAATTTTTATGAGTCACTCAGTTTAACAGTAGCATGCCCTTGTTTCAAGAATGTTCCAGTTCATGCTCTGTCATTCGAAATCAACATCTTGTTTCTATACATGATATGGGTACCGGNTGTTTCAAGAATGTTCCAGTTCATGCTCTGTCATTCGAAATCAACATCTTGTTTCTATACATGATATGGGTACCGGCGTAAGTTTAAATGATGTATACATATAATATATATATTCATTATTTTCCCGAAATGTTATAGACATTGGTATGTCTATACGAGAGGTATATTTTCATTATGTTNATATATATATTCATTATTTTCCCGAAATGTTATAGACATTGGTATGTCTATACGAGAGGTATATTTTCATTATGTTAAAACTCATGTAGCAGGCATGTTGACAAGGTACTGAATATAATTTTTCGTTGTTTTTTACCACTACAACCAGTGCTCTAAATTTTTTATTATTATAAATTAGAAACAGCATAGACATGGGAATGTATATTATACCACAGACCAGGAAGAAGGCACGCACCCATGAGTAGGTAATAATCTTAAAAATAAAACAAATACATTCTAAAACAAAATTATTGGATGTTTTTTTTTGTAAACGATAATACACTTTTCTTGTAATTAGTTTTCACAAAATCATCTTCTGTCCGCTCACCAATTCCAGGTTGAAGTGCAGTCTTCAGTTATTTAACTCTTCTTAAGACTAGCAGACACTTGCTGTCAAAAAATACATTACTACTTATCTGTGTTACATCCTTGTCAATCCAACTATTTTTTAAATCTGGGTATCCCATCCGACGAACGTAGATTTTAGTGCCTTTATATTTGAAAACATTTCTACAAGATAAGTGTCGGGAAATTTAGTGGGGTGAATTTCCTACTGTAAAAGCAAACCTGAATAACTTAGCCATCCACGTCTTCGAGATTGTAGGTACGAGGTACATAATGTAGAATTTTCACAAATCTGACATGGCATAGTGCTTTCCACACATTAAAAGTGCACGTCTACACCCTGTGGTAAGAAATATAATTAGCTTCCAGTATTTCGGTCTCAACTACCCATTTCAATGACACATTTACCACAGACCAAGAAGTCGGATAAGTCCTTCCCTACTCACTGCAGTGATCAATTCTGACTTTATATATTTCCGTAAACATACTATGATTGTTTCATTTTTAGTAGCCAATTGAGAAATAGAATGTAACATTTATTTTCCAAGCACTTGTAAGAATGTTTTCTTTATGCATGTATATATGAATAAATGTCAGTTNTAGAATGTAACATTTATTTTCCAAGCACTTGTAAGAATGTTTTCTTTATGCATGTATATATGAATAAATGTCAGTTAACATGTTATTACACATGTGTATGAATAAAAGGGTAAATATAACTTAAAAATAAAAAAACACTAAGTAATTTTAAAAGTTAAATTTATATAAACACTTACTTATTACAATTATATATTCCAGAATAATAATGTATTTAATAGTTTCTTCAGTGATGGTCTTCTTCGAGTGAAAGTCCTGCTTTGTCCTCACCNTTCAGTGATGGTCTTCTTCGAGTGAAAGTCCTGCTTTGTCCTCACCTTTACTGCATGCATGCACTTAGTCCCTTGTCCAAGGCCTAAAACCAAGCTCATGCATACAGTTCTCCGGATGTTGGAACTGAGATTACGCACTACACGCTTCCAGAGGCAGTATGCAGATTTATGTTTTCTTTTATACATAATTTTAAACAAATGCAGTTAAAATATTAATATTTTAAGTTTTTCAAACTTCTCTCGACTTACTTACAAGTGCATTTTACGTTGGTGGTTTACAACATTGTTGATATAAAAACCACAACAACTAAAAAAAGAATCAAAGCGGACAAAGGAACGCATAGAAAGACGACAGCCAAATAAGAAGAGTAGAGTAGATAGAGGAAACAAGAGATGTTGGGGATAGCACATAAACGAAGAAAAGTAGATAGGATACTACCACCAGTAAGTGCAGTGCGTATGTGATTGACATGAATACTATTTCCCATTCACAACTCAGGATAATTGTTGAAACTCCCCAGGAAATAGTTATAAACCCCAAGTAGGAGGCTCAAAATAGATGACAAATCCTTGTAAATGTGAAAAATTGTGGAAGTGACATAGTAGTCATATCAGATAAAACTAAAACAATGCTCCATGATATATTGGCGACACGCCTGACAAGACAATGCCTTGCATGGGCTACAGTATGATGCCGGAAAAATAACTTAAAAGCAGTAACGTTCAACTATTAAAATTTAGGTGTTAGAACAATATAGCTGCGGGAGTGGAATGACATCTGCTTCAATGTTACTGGGGAGAGGTTTTGCATTTCAACTAGTTGAAATCAATAAAAATATTTTATTATATTTAATAACCATAGGGTAAAGAACACACACAGTAATTCATTAATTGTATTTTATCATCCATTCCTGACAATGCTAGCATGTTACTACACTCGGTATATACCAGATGATGGTGTGATCTGATAGTATTTATATAAAATCTTATTTGTATTTGTTGCAATAATATATTCTTGTAATTATTAAATGTTAACTTATTTTTGATGATAGATTTCTGGATGCCTATAGCCTTTTTGTTAGTTTTGCTGATGGATTTGTAGCTACACAAATTAGCTCTCAGACCAACAAATTAATACATCTCATCCCCACCACACTCATTTTTAAATTTGCCCACCACTTTCTTGTTAGTGGGCGAGTAGCATGGGTGAGTGAGGAGATAGGCACTTTTTTAAAATTCTACCTTGAATGCTGGATCCGAGGCTAAATCCTGGAAAAATCCAATGTCTTGGTTTCATAAATAAAATTGTCAGTGTCCATATAAGCAAACTGAACATTTTAATTATTNGATCCGAGGCTAAATCCTGGAAAAATCCAATGTCTTGGTTTCATAAATAAAATTGTCAGTGTCCATATAAGCAAACTGAAAATTTTAATTATTTTTTTATCATGACATTATAGTGGATGAAATACATCAAGGTCTTTGATAAGTCTAGTACTGCAAATCCTGCGTAGGTGGGCTTGTCGAGCTGAATTCCTTCTTTCTGCATTTTCATCAATGATAGATTTTCATCAACCTGTCCTTAAAATATGGTTTTGCAATCAGTTTTTAAATCTCTTTTTATTGCATATTAATTCCACTTTCACCTCTTTGTTTTATTTTACACCACCCTACCAAACATTACATTATTGGCAAGCTTGAAGAAATCATTCTCAAAGTAATTAGCAGAAGTTTGGTGCTTTCGGTATTCATATCAATGTAACGTTTCAACCATACTTTTTGATTATATTACAAAACTCGATGAATCTTCTTTAACTGTAGGCAATGCTCAACTGNTATTCATATCAATGTAACGTTTCAACCATACTTTTTAATTATATTACAAAACTCGATGAATCTTCTTTAATTGTAGGCAATGCTCAACCGAGTGTTTCAAATTCACATAATGCATTATATAATTCTTCTTATCGGCCTGAGAAGTCGTTAATTTGATCTGCTTGGTTCTGGGGGGACACTCATAGATGGGGAGAATTGGTAAATCTTTATGGTGTTTGTGTTGACTGGCAGGGTACTGTACATCCACCTCCAGTATGTAGCTTACATCTCCATCGTTCAGCACGGTCACGACATTCAGGTTGGTGCTCACCCATCGAAATCCAGAATAAGGAAGGGGTAATGCCATCGCCCAACCATACAAATAGTTGTTGTCTGCATATTGGATGTATGTTGATGGTTTCTCTGCATCATGTGTGATAGATGCATGTACTGATATCAGCCTCGATGAATAGGTACATGTCATAGTCAGTAAGAGTTCTAATTCCATCTTTGTCTTTTTAAACATGGCATCATAGGCGAATCTGGGGGCACTACCATAATGATCACAGTCCAAGTCATATGTGTTCAGACACGGCACCTGGAAATTCTAAAAAACGTCAGTGAGAAGCAATATGTCCATCTTCAGGTAGATGTCAGAATATTCTCTCAGCATGCAACATCCAAATTTACTCCATACATTTTTGGCATTGGTATCGTACTCATCATAAATATCATTGATAGTGAGTATGTTGTAGAAGGCTTCCTTAGCGGGCAGCTGCATGTCTTCTAACTTCTCCCACGAGTCAACACAGTTGTAAGGAAATGTATCCTTTCTTACAACTAGCCCCATTTCTTCAGTACTGAAAAATTTCTTCNTAGCGTAGTTTTAAATTGGGAGGCAGGCATGTTCCGTGCGAGGGTAGTGAGACTGGCAGACATGAATCTGTATGTATCTTGGAATTTGATCCTAAATTTGTCCCCAATCGACTTACTGAGTGTTATTTAATTTTTCTTCTTAATTTGGGATGATGAAAATATCTTTGGTGTCATATGCAAGTTCTTTTATGCAGAAATGTTCGTCATAGCCAAGATTATGGAATATTACTTGTAATTTGTTAGGGCGAAGATGAAGCATATTGCATTCATTGGATGCAGGCCCAATATAGTTGCTGGTAAGGGAGTTATTGTCTTGGACTTTGGGGGTTCTTCTTCGTGAAGAATATGATACAGTATCAGCATGTGTTGGCCAGATCATATGCAGACATATTATTAGTGTCAGCAGTCTCGTTGGTTCTGATGCACTATATACCTCTTGAACCTCTTCAGCGATTTTCGCAATGTTGAATATTAAGTTTTTGACTGCATTTATCCTCTGTATATAGTAGGTTTTGCATTCCAACCTGATATTTTTAATGCCGGTATGACACTGGTGTTCACACAGATGTAAACTCCTTAACTGTACGCCTCATGTTTCTGGTAGGCCATTGTGTATGATTGCTTGGGGTCAGGTTCACATGATGTAACCTGCTTCAGCAAGGCTTCAAAATCTGCATTTATTAATATTACAAGTTTAGTCATATTTTAATGATTCTTAGATTTCATAACTGGATGCATATTCGATGTTGACTGAGGCATCTCTATTGTCGCAGCAGCATGAGACTTACAATATTTCAAGTCCTGCTCAAGAGTCTCCTCTCAAGTGAGGCCAGTAATGTGCGGAATGTCATGATAGTTTGTGAAATACCTTTTACATACATATATAGATTCATTATACCATGTCAGCTGTGGACGTATTGGGGTAGATAAATTTGTAATTAAGGCGTAGTGGTTGTTCCTGCCATTAGTTAGGAGTAGCATGTCGAAATCTTCACATTTACCTCATTACATATACGAATGGGCACCACCTTCTCATCTTCAAGCGAACAAATATTTACAGAAATCCCACGGTTTTTTCACTCAAACAGGCTTACTTGGCTCAGAGTTGTGGGGAACTCGAGTCTGCTGTAGTCGAATTTCCTTTCCACATATCTGTATCTTTGATTATCTGTCTGCAGGTTCTCCCCTTCTATGAATCATGACAGGACAGCCCACTAGAAGCGTTCTTGATCTTTGTTCTGGGGATATATTACTGCCATCCTAGCCTTAATGCTTGTAGGTAAATCGATGTAGGATGAAACTCTAAGTGAATGATGCTTATTCATACTTGGACAGTTAAGGGACTTGATCAAATCACTTACTCTCTTTAGGGAAATCACCCCACAGTGTTGGCATTTTAACATCTTCCGTGAATTGATCATCTACCTTAGGGATTTGATCAAATCTCCGGTTTTATCATGTCCCTGCGTCATATACAAAAGCTAGAGGTGACTTTCAAAAGGATACAAGCCAGGTACTGTGGCGGTAATCGCTAATATAAAGCATGCATCACTCAACGTGACAATTTTTTGCCCCTTTCTCTGTCTGTAATACTACTTACGAATATAGTATTTACAACACGATACATGTTGCTGACGATAGGCCAAGAAAAAAAGATTGCTTTTCAGAAAAGTGAACGTGAAGCTTTGGCAAGCAACAGTAATAACTAGAGACGATTCGACACACAGTTAATTTACGTAAAAAAATGCTCTCGCATTGAAAAAGGGTTTTTTTTTTTCAAAACTGCTTACAATAAATGAAAAAATTAAAGTTTGAGTAGTAGTTGTTTACTGATGCTGATAATAATTTGCTTGTCAATGCACGCAGGTCCTACAGTGTTTAACCGTTCCCCATCAATGATAAGTTAAGAAATGAACACGAACAAGTTTCAATTTGCTGTCTTCGAAGTACTCACCGTTTTCAATAATAATAAATTAGGTTGTGCGTAGGAATAATATCTTATGAAGTGCTTTCTTACTCAGCACCGGAAACTGAGTTTATTAAAAAATTGCGTGCACGTATTGTTCAGCTGTAACACATTCTTGAAACCTTTATTTTAACAAGTAGTATTAAACACTTACACTTTTAGACATACCTGAACGAGTTTCAACTCGAAGCTGAAATGGACAGAACAGTAATTCACGAAAACACAGCGACGACTAGGCGGTGAAATGTTGTCGACGATAAGGTACCTCGATGATCAGACGGCAAGCGCAGATATCAAAGTGGGCCGAGGCAGCCAGCGTCATCCTTTTCATACGTCGAGCGAGAACTGACGCGCCTAGTTCCGTGTCTGAAGGGCGCGGCGCGGCGGGCTTGGCCAGGTGCACTGTTATTTTAATAATGGTCAGTGCTCTCTCACCCAATATGGCTGTTCTAGGAAGGACATAGCTGTCATTGGCTGGCTTTGCTCGTCCTCAGCTCTCCTGCCTGCAGTATTTTTTAACCCGGGTGCGGGAAAACACGCAGGTCACCGTTGTAAAAATATATCCCCGACTGCCAGAGATAGTTTTTAGCCCCAGGGCTTCCATTACAATGTCGACCAGATCCGGGAAAAAAATATCACCCCACCGCTACACTGCTCAGAGCCTTTCAACTTGCCGAGCATAATATGAAGAGATAAAAACGCATGACTTGTTTAAAACTTTCTTTGCAGGGGCTGTTGTAGGATTTTTCTTTGCGTAGCACCAAGATGACACACGTTTTACAGTCGATGACACGAAGCTTTAGCCTGTTGGTTTAGAGTATGGTGAAATGTATGCACAGTGTTTATTACTCGCATGGCAGAATTTATATTAACAAGTGACGGAAGGATATAAATAGGCTAAAAGGAATAAGTAACCAGGCCTTAGAAAATGATCACTTTACTCTGACCAGCCTATAGAAGAAAGTACCTTTAACACGATTGATAGAAGCAGTGCTTCCCCTAGAAGCCGGCAAATTTCCCCCCTTCTGGATGGGTTTTCCCATCTTCTGCATTTCTGTGTACACTCCCAACTGCGGAAAGAATATTTCCTCTCTTTGAATATATGTTTTATATCCAAAAGTTACTATTCCGAACATTGACTTAGATTTCCCGTGCGGATGTGTGTTTTGCAGTCTGTTGAAACTGTAGCCTCTCTTTGTATATATGTTTTATATCCTAAAATTACATTTCTGAACATTGACTTAAATTTTCCGCGCGGCTGTCTGTTTTGCAGTCTGTTGAACTTGTAGCGAGCTGCTAGTAACACTGTCGTCAGTTTTATGATTCGTAATCCATCGCTTTAATCAGTGAATAGTGTAGCCAACAATAAACACACACGTCCCTACGTTTGGTCAATATTTTTCCCGCCACGTCTATATTTAAATAAAATTTATAATCCTTTACATATTATATTAAAACTTATTTCAATGCGTCTTTTAGAAAAACCATACCGTTGTTGTTTTCAGAATTTTATATTGCTACTGTTGTATACATAATACGAATTTGCAGCTGATTTGTGGAACAACTATTACAGTAGTTGTATGTTGCTTTAAATAATTTTTTTACTATAGTTTATTTCCATGTCAGAAATTTTTAGCTCAGAAGACAGAATCATCATTCTCATGTTTCTTACAATTTCTTGACGCTCCCTACGTTCGTCAGTTCCATGACTGGACAATTTTTGTTGAATGACGATTATTTTAAGCCTGAAGAGAGACACCAAATACTTTTATACATGCATGGCATGATCCTGAGCTACGTACATCTTACAATCTCTGTTAAGATTCTATACCGTCCAATTTTATTGTCATTGTCTAAATTATTTTCCTTCCCAATTTTTTTTTAGGGGGGGTCTTATCAACCCTCTCCTTAAATACACCCTAGTCCCTCTGAATAGAAGTTAGTATTTCTGAGTACGTTTTGTTCAGATAATTTAGTTTTGGCTTGTTGGAAACATATGCTTTTTGGTATATTTGCTAGACACATATGGCTTTATACTTTGCAGAATATTTTCAAATGTTATTGTTTTATTTTTAGTTTTGTTTTCAAATACACACGCTATTTGTAAGTTTATGAATAGTTCAATGTGCTTATATATATATTTCCTTTTGTAACACAAGATTTGTATTTTTTAGGAACGAAACATTTTCGTTATTATAATTATTTATTCAGCCATAAATTACATTATTACAGCAAAACACTTTTTCCTTCAGCTTGCTTCCATGCATACATTTGTATTTTTATTTATGAGTTATACAACACGACAAACATGAAAATATAATTTTTTCAAGAGAGAACATTAATTTGAAATATTCTTCATAGACGAAACAATTTTGGATTATAATTTTTTTTTCACTTTCAAATATTATGCAAAATACAATAGTATAGTTTTTTTTAAATTTAACATAACCAAACTACCAATTATTTGGTTTTAAATCAACATCAAGATAATTTCCATTTTTCTGTTTCTTATATGGTTTATCCTTTAATGTGTTTCTAATATATATTCAAAAAATTTTCTCAAAACATATTTTTTACATGCTATTAGTACTGGCAAGTTTATTGTGATTGTGATAGGACCTCTGCTAGTCACGACAGCCACTGATGATGGGAAACACAACTGCGCTAACGCTTCGCCGAGTTCTGGCTTGGATAGAAGCGTCGGTTGAGGCGAAGGTTTCTTCTTGCGAGAGGTCACATGTTCGGTCACGCTGACAGTCTTACGTTTGTTGCTGCTGGATAGTTTTTTAACTGGTGCAATTTACAGTAGCTGGCAACAGGTCTCCAGATGAAATGTCTATCATGATTGACGACTGGCTCGCAGATGGAATGTACTTGGTCACCACACAGTCTGGAGCATGCAACGATTTGCGAGATTTTGATTTTTGGCGAATGCAAAAACTACTTCAGGAGAACTCAGCGGCTTGGTTTCCGCTCGCATGTAGAATAGGTTACGCTGCCTATAGCACGTGCAGTCAACAATCTGCGGGCATGGTTCGAAAAATGACGGCTCATGAGCACACAGCGTATGATACAGCCTGACACTATCTTCTTTAAATGTTATGAGTCGGCCTTCTTTCCAGTAAGAGTATCTTATTCTGCTTAAACCAGATATAATGCTGACATAATGGTTCGCAGGGTGGAATGTGACCATCTTGCCTGTCCGACGGTCGACAACGAACTGGATGCAGGAAAGCTCCGTCTCTTGCTGTGACAAGCATGTTGTCATAGCCGTTATTTATAAATCTCGGCAATTGGTAGCAGAATTATAGAAATGAGGTCACAGAACACCTTCATGCATTTACATCTGCTTCTGCATATAATTTGACTCTACAAGGTCACACTATCACAGTCACTGCTGCTGGGTTCTCTAGTGCGAGGTATTGGTTTCATGGCCGTGTGCTGTAACCAGACTTAAATTTATATTGCAAGGTAGGCTTCACTCGTTAGCGGCAAGCACATGGTCTACCAAGTAATTTTTCCATTGTCTAAAATTGCTGTATGCCGCTCATCCAAACAAAACTCAGACCATCTTGTAATGACGTCACTGCCGGGCCGATGAGGTTCATAAGTGATTTTCTGCGAACCCCAACGCAGTCTAAGCTGCTCTCCACTTGCTTCCGACAACAGACCGCTTGTAGTAGTGGGGAGTTGACAGTCAGCGCGTAGATAATAGACTGGAAAAGTAATGAAACTGCATGGTACTGGACCAGGTGACGTACAATCCTCTTCAACATTGCAGCTTACCAATTGTTCGAGTCTATTGCTTGCCATAACTTATTCTGGCAAGCCTGCTGGCTTGAAATGAACTCTATGATAACTGAGCCATTATCATGTACGAAAATTCGAGCATGTGGACGTTTCCAATAGGCTTCTTACCAGGGCACGATGCCACCATCTGGTTAAGAACTTGCAGGTCAGTTTCTTCAGTAAACTGCACATAGCATTTCGGTAAATGTTGTCTGAATTCACAGTTTTTTCAAACACTCGCGCAATGCTCTCCGCCATCATATCAACCAACTTCTTGTTATACGCAACATTATTCAATATTTTTTCTATAAGCTGGAACATTACGACTAACATTCTGTGATTGCAGGGAAGCTGTAGGTGAATAAAAGTATAAAAATTGTTTTCTCTTCTTACCTCCTTTTGCCAAACCAGTATCACATTCATCACGAAGTCTAACATGTGGGCATTTTTCCCATTGTCGATAGACTTCATACCATTGTAAGCTACATGCACCAGGGTTTTGTTAAGATCTTTCATGTCCCTTTGCAGAATAAGTGGAATATAATGTTTTGGCAAATGTTCTCTAAAGTCATTGTTTAATACACATGTAATGCTTTTCCTGTAGAACTTATCAGTCTCCTGGAAATCAGTTGTGATGCATGCCCGATCTTCATGTCAGAAAGCTCCTTGTACTGATCTGCAGAATTGAATTTTTCTGTAAGTCCATTCATGATGACTGTCACACGCCGTGCATGCAAGAAAGCTGTTGTTCAATTCATATATTTACCACATCATGTATTATGTTATATACATTCGATGGTAGCTGAACTCATTTTCATGGTTGTGCTGAACTTGTCAGTGCATCGGCCATATTGTCGTCTTTTGGTAACATCTCACAAATCCCCTCCAAAAGGTGACAGATGACCTCATTTACATGTTTGTCTTCTGGCTTGTAATTTTATTTTTACCCGTTAGTAGCTGATCTCATTTTCTTCTTCCAGTATGTTGCCATCATTTTCACAGTCCATAGCCCACCTCTGTAAGACAAGTGCGTTGAAACAGGGACAAGCAAAATCATTCTCTCATGCATTGCAAGTATGCTTATCGTTTGTGGACTGCACTTTTAATTTTTTCAGTGATTAAAAATGATAATAAATTTACAGCTCGAAAATTGTTATGCTAGCACTGCAGTAAATACTGAGAAATATTTTTTGTTCTTGACCTGCTACGAACACTACCCGGTTCATCACAATGGACAACATGTAAGCGAGTATGCTGTTTTTTATTTTATATTCAGTGTCACCACCTTGACATATAAGACCACGATAGTATTTGTCAACCACCGATTCGTGATTTTACTCTTGTTGTCGAGCAGCTGCCAAGAAAAAATGGTAAGAATTTTCTGGAACTTGTGCTTCAATTTGTATACGCAGTACATATTTCTTTGATGATGAATCGACAGGAGATACGAACCCCTGCACATTAGATAACATGTTGATGGGCGATGTGTGACTGAATGAATTTTCACACTTACATATGTACTTAACGATTTTGTCTCGTACACTGTATCTGACCAGGTGATCGTGAATAATCAAAGCATATGCGCAAGTGTTGTAGGGAAAATTCTCTGCTGACATCATTTATATGTGACAGTCAACCACTCCTGTGTTCACTCTGTCGTCTTGTTTGCTCACATCGAAAACTATAAAAGGTGCGGCACACTTAAAACCACTCGGTTCTAGCATGGGGATTGTGTTTGTCCATAGTATCTTTTCTGGAAATATGCAAACATTTGATATGGCATCATGTAGGTCCCATTTGTAAAATCTACATTTAAATCTCCGCACGGAAAACTTCCACAGTTGAGAAATATCTTAACACTCTTTATTATCACATGGTAGAATTTAGATCGATCTGCACTGACTACATTTTGTTTTGCCGTCTGGAATGTAACTATGATGTAGAGAGGCTTCTCGTTTGCCAAATTAGACTATACATTCCAATATACACAGATGGAGCACGGCACACTTGGGTAAGTTTCCAAACTCCGGGCATGATAAAAAAAAAGAATTAATGTGTCAAAATAGGATGATTTTAAAGTTAGTACTTCTATATTTTTGATGTAGGCCCATCACTGGATGTACAGAGTCAATGCTATGACAATAAAGGTAAAATATTGAAATTAACTGTACAGAAACTAAGAATGGAATGCAATCGTTATATATTTTAAGTAGGTTTGTAAGCAACATACATGAAAATATGCTGTTGAAGTGGTAGAAATTTGACCTTGAAACTTGGAGAGAAAGGAGGGCGAAGGCTGAGTCGAGCCTGGCCAGACCTGCTTCAGTGCAATATATGAGGAAGAGAGGTACTACATAAATTTATGCATGGCTTGTGGTGTTCTAATACGCCACAGTTTTTTTCTAGAGGACGTAAATGACGAACTAAATAGAAGATTTCAAAGTTTAAAGTTTAAGACCATATTTCATAATCAAAGATTGCGGAAGTAATGCAACCCAAGATGTCGGTTCGAGGGGTCAGAGTATTCCGCAGGCTATTAAATCGACTTGGAATTCCAGAGATTGAATAAAATCTATTGTAATGGCCTGGTGATAAAAATCAAGAAGAAATTATAGAAAATGAAAGGAAGGTAACTAAGAAAAAATGAAATCAAATGTAGTGAGTATCACATCACAGAGCATACAAGAAATGTGTTGTTGACAGTTCACCTGATGGCTAAATCGAGAAATTATCACCACTTAGGTGATTAAAAAAGAATCCAATATGGTGGTTGCAGACAGCACCACCCATACTTGAAAAACAAAGAAATATGACTGCTGCCATGTGGCTAAAGCGACAGATTGCTTGGTGACGAAATCGAAAATAAATACACTAGTGTTACATTGAAAATAGAATATAATATAGCTACTGCTCGGCGGCTTAATCGATAAATAATACATAAGCACCACCAATGCTTTAAAATTGGATCCGTAATGACCACCTCCAGAGATGCAATTAGATGACAAACGATGCAAACAAAATGGTAGTCGAAATCAGGTGAGAAACACTGTTAAGAAAATGAGAAACATTGGTGGCGGGTGGAATGTGCATAAGTAATCAACTAATTAGAAACGCGTGGTAGGGTTTAGGGTGGAATAA